>JBCEWC010011531.1:0-16610 GCA_038996855.1 Solanum aculeatissimum | reverse complement strand
TTTTTTTCTCTCATCTCTGCTCGTTACTTAAAGAGGCAATTTATAGCCAAAGAAATGTAGTGCACACTTTCTTAGTGTTGCACTAAAAACATTTTAATATCTTTACTGCTCCACTTACTAATTTTAAACAATAAATATCTAACAGTTTCCAATTAAATGGTTCTCTTACAAAATACTTCTGGCTTTCTTTTTTAAGTTCAAGTTCTTTGCAAAATGAGAAAAATATAAAAAAACAAGACGCAAGTTATTAGTTTTATTTTCAAATTATTGACAGTCTTAAAAATATTTTTTTATTTGACTAACTAAATTAAAGTACTTCTCCGAACTATCACAAGTGTTAAAAAGACTCCTTAACTTGGCAAGAATTTAGGGGTATATTTCACTCTTGTTACAAGCTCAAGGGTGTATTTAAGTTTAGTTAATCAAGTAAAGGAGTGTTTTTAACACTATCAATAGTTCGGAGATAAGAACTATTAATTCATATCAAATTTAGCGATGTTTTAATCAACTACCTTCTCGTACTTTTTCATCTTATTTTTTTTGTAACAATTGTATAGTTTCACCAACGTGTTTGTTTGTAAGTGTTTTTAAGAATTTTTAAATCATCTCCGTATTTGTGTTTTGCTTCATAAGTCAAGCTATAATATACTCCCTCCGTCCATCTTTATTTGGTCTCTATACTATTTTAGGATGTTCAATAATACTTGTCCAGTTTATGAAATCAAGAGATAATTTTACACTTAGTTCATAATTTACCCTTGTCATTAGTTATACTTATTTCCTTATTATATTTTTCAATACATTGTATTAATTATATTCAAAGGGTGATTTGGTAAAATTGTCCCTATCATTTACTATTTCTTAATCCCTGTGTCAAGTCAATAGGGGCCAGTAAAATTGGATGGAGGGAGTATATATTAACGAACATGGTTAAAGCTTTCCGATACTCTCAAGTTCACGACGAACAAAATTGATATATTACTTATTATTATCCCAAACATTAAAGGGAAAAGGGTAAAAAATATCCTTGTACTATCAGAAAGGATAAAAAATGTCCTTGTACTTTTGATATGGGTTAAGACTTGAACGGATTGAGATTGAACCCAATTTGAGTCCAACCCATAAAAGTTTGAGCGAATTATCTATGTTTGGGCTTATTTTTGAAACCTTTAGTTACCATATAAATCCGAACTACTGTTAAAGACTTAAGTCTAACACATGTTAATTCATTCAGTCATATTGTTTGAAATAAAAGTAGATTAATGAGCCCGCCAAATGTGATAGTTCTAGATTTTAATTGACCAAATAATATTAGTTTAGTAGATAATAAGAGTCTATATGAGAATATAGATATAGATGACTTACTTTGACGAGAAATATAAGGAGTCTTACCTTTGACTAATGTAGGATCAAAAAGAGGTTCTTCCAAGTTAACTATGGAAGCATATATGGGATGAAATATTATCTATATCAAATTAGAGCAAAAACCTAACTATCATAATTAAATCAACTATCACATATTTAATCTAAAAGTTTAAGATAGGAGATCAACTTAAACCTGTTCTAAACTTATTTTATATAAGTACCAAAATATAGTAATTTTAGTTACGGATTAAGTTGAATTCTCCATAGGTAATAAATCTATTAAATATGTACCAATATGAAAATTCTGAACCTATCAAATGACTAATACGTTCAGTTGTCTTTCAAATTTATAAGGTTTAAAATTTGAATCTGTCTCACCCACTCATCTCATTTTCTTGCCAAGTCTCCATGGGACTTGGGAGAAAAACACATCCATTCAAATAAATTCCTGTTAGATTGTTTGGCAATCACCGGCTGACTCTGGCTATGCACAAGTGAAGAAGGATTGCAATTCCCTTTTAGCTGCACTACTTGACCTTTCTTAGTCTTTTTGCATTCTTCACCAACGACGTCGACATGACAGAAAGCCGGTGCATTCTTTTGAACATATTCTCCTACTCCCTGCCCCTTCATTACTCTTCTGAAATAAAAATTAACTCTTAATAAGGGGCGAAACTAAGAACTTTGCTAAGAATGTTCAAGGTTTAATATATAGTAACAAAAAGTAATTTTGATATGCACTTATTGAATTGACCGCCCTTTACTAGTCAGATCTGTTGGAAATTAATCAAATTGAGGTGTAACAGAGAAGCATGTTTACATGGTGGAAAGTGATCGTTTAGTTCCAATAACGAGGCTGGTAACATTGACAACAGAGATTAGATCAAGTAATGCTTTGGCTGGTGATTTGCTCTCCACAAGTACGGTATCTACTGGTACCTGCAGTCCCCAGTCATAAACTGTCAATTATCTGAATTTGGCCATTGATGGTCACTGAACTAATAGTTATTAAGATAACTTTTTGACGATACGAGCAATTGGGGATTTTGCAAATAATGTACCCACTTTGGCGTCATTGCATAGGCGGATGTATTTTTCCAAGAGATTCTTCCGCCTGTTGCTCTCTTCATTGATGTAGGCTTGCACCTGCTCTCTGCTCAGTTGGCTACTTGATAACTTCCCAACTTCCAATACAAAATTCAAATTGTCAAATAGTTCGTCAGTTAAGGGTGCAAGAAGTTTATTTTAAACTTGCTACATCAAAAATTACATTGTATATACAAAATTAAATGTTTATTTTTAATATATCTCTATATAGTATTAATAGTGCTGAACAATAATCAACAAGCCCTTTCTTATAAGTATTTGACTTTTACCTGATTAAATTTACCCTTTTTTTCTAAAATTGTTCAAGAACCATATTTGGAATAGAGATGACGCAATGCGCAAACAATTATTTACCCTCAACTAACCACTTAATTGACAAAAGACCAGATACATTGTAGGCTGGTAGGTGGGCAGCTTTTAGTTTTGTCGTTAGCTACTACAAAGGTTAGAAGCACCAGATTTTGGGTTGGCTCACTTCGGGAGAAATTAGGCATATTCATCAATAATTAGGTATTTAGACATGGATTTGGGATAATGATTTTAAATTGAAAAAAGCAATATTTGGGATTTCAAAATTTTATGTAAAATTTGACCACAAGTATATATTGTATGTGTATTTGAAAGTTTGTAATGACAAACATCTATTTATAAAACAAACATAGAGATATGCAATTTTATTAATGCGCTGCTGCAGAATGTTTCGATATCTTATTTATGAACTATGATTTGCTCATTTGATAAGACTATATAAGAATTAAGGAAATTTTGATAGTTTTCGTAACTTTGAGATTTTCATGTTTATCAAAATTGCGTGTCTAAATAAAACTTAAACTTCAAATAAATTTGATTCAAAATCATGTTAAAATGAGACCTAACACTCTTTGATTGCCCTGCATCTTTTGGTGATGAGGCTGGGGATATATTTTGCACAAGCAGTATCGACCTACTATCACGATTCTACTCGTATAAGGATTTGTTTAGGGTTCTAAGACTTTATTTCCAGTCTCAAATTTATGTTTATTTTTGTACCAGAATGTTAAATATCCTAATCATGTGATTTATTGAATTCCCTATTTTGCTTGATGATTTACTGATCATCCTAACTTGACATTCCCCTGTTTTCTACATCATTCTGTTTGCTATGAAGGCCTTTGCACTAATCAGGAACACAGTAAAGAGCAATACCACCATTTTCCTATATATGTGCCCACTGTTTTTGAAGAAGCATCAAATTCACAAACTAAAATTGGCAAATAAAAGTTACCTGGTGAAGGGATGTAGGTAATGGGAGGAAAAACATGCACAAGACAAACGCGAATTCCGGGAGAGATGGCATGATCAAGTGCCCATTGAAGAACATGCATGTCATTCTTGCCAACAGCTACATAAACATCATTGATCACTCCTCCATCTTTGTCGTTGCTGACTATTACTTCCTTCTTGCTATCTTCTTCGATCTCTTCGATTTCCCAAGACATCTCTTTCTCAATTATGCTAATATGCAAAGTAGTGAATTTTACTCTTATCAGTCCCCCATCTCAATCAGACCCAAAAGGTAAAAGGGAAAAAGCAAATGGCTTAGTGGGGACTGGGGATAAAGATAAACAATGTGGACTTGAAAAAAAGGAAGTAGATATATGGAAGAAGGAAATAAATATTAAAAGCTTATGGAATTAGCTGAATATGAGGTAAAGAAGCAAAAATCGTCGCTATCGAGGACACAAAATAAGGAAAAAGGTTTGGTTCTTTTTATTTTGTCTACATTTGCAGGCTTACTGGACATGTCACATTCTATGTGCCTTTTTCTGTTAAAAAAAGAAGAGAAGTTTGCTTTCTATTTCTCTAGTGCAACATGCCTTTCCCCTTTTTTCCCCCCTTGGACTGACCTCAGATAGTGATCTAAGAGGGAATATATTGAATCATCTAGTTTCTTTCTAACGTAGTTTTGGACCATACTAGGATGTTCTAAAAATGCATGCCAATTGGTAGTAATTACTACTATTTGGATTTCCTTTCCTGCTAGTTATGTTTTCCACTCTGGCAATGATCTTTCTCATATGCAAGATAACTCTTGATATGCAAGAAAAGAGGTGGGAGTAAGAATTTCTCAGGCAAGACTGCATTAGGTATGGCAAGAAAGTAACTTTTGGATTTATTGATAATCTTCCTTTTTGTACAATTTTATTTAATCAACTGCCATCTACTTTATATAAGTCCAGAGCATTCTTTTCTGCACACAAAAATTCAGTATGCCATATATTTTCCCCCATCCAAAATAGTACTACTTGGAACAAGATTGATAAAAATATGATATCAACAACAACCACCACAATAGTATAAAAATATACATATACTATTGCCTAGGTTCCTAAATTTGGAATGGATGGCGGAGCGTAGGTGGCAAGCTGTTATATGGATATGGTACTTTACCCGTAGACGCTTCTCCAACTGTCGCAAGATATCAAAGGTTAATTATAATTAGGTCACGTCTTGGAAACTTCTAATAGGAGGATTTAGATCATAACATTTTCTGATCATAGCAGTAACCCTGAAGCTATTTGGGCTTTAAGCAAAATTTCATGTATATTGCTTGATTTGGCATCATTTAGTATAAAAATCAGACAACAGAAGCTTTAGCTTTACCTGTGGTTTAGAATTTGGTTCAATGAGGTTTGCTAATTTCCATTTTGTCTGTTCCTCATACATGACCACATGATTTCCTTGGGTTTTTTCTGAGGACAGAAAAACATTTAAGTAGACTCATGGAAACATTTTGTCCGTTTGCTAATACATGACTGATGACCCCCCATCTCTCTTTTATTGTTCATCCGAGTTATTCCTTTTTTTTTTTAAAAAAGACAAACCTTTGATCAGGTAAAACAGTAAAAATTTATACAGAAGTCATTCAGCCTTCTTGAATGCAACGTACAACTCTCAGTTGTGCTCTCCAAGTGTGCTTGTTACCTCTTTCTTCCCATCATAAGCTTTCCTCGTCTCAATTCGCCCTTCACTTTTGAAGTTATGCCATCCTAAGGTATTGCTTAATGAATATATTCTCACCAACATATATGAATGGCAAAATCATAGATCAAATCACCGAATTACAAAAAGTAGATGCTATCATAAAGCTTTATATCGATTAAATTCATGAGTTGGAGATAACTAAACTCTCAAACCGCTGACAACCACTGCATGGTAAACCATTGTCTCTTAGGTTATTTATCTTATTTTTTCCCTGTTGAAAAAAATAATTAGAATGAGAGGTGTTAAGCTTTTATTATCCTGAAGTTGAGCTTTTTTACCTACAGGACCTCCCCTACAATATCGCATCACTGCAACAGAGCTTAACCATGAATTCGGAATGAATTAGTGTGGTACCTCTACGTCTACAACACTAGAATATCAAACCATGAAAGTGCGTTAAAATGTACAGCAAAAGTAATCACCAGTGTCACTCTACAAATACATCTCCAACTGCTGTCTTGAGCAACCACCTGGCATTCATATTGTTTAGCTATTGTTCATCTACTTCCCAAATTGCTAGTATTATTCATCTGAGTTTCCACTAAAGTGTTCTGTTGAAGCACTTTAAGATGCGCAGAGAGACATATTTTGGTGCAAATGTCACACTATCTGATTTTTTCAATCATCTGAATGATCACAAAATACTTTATTGGTAATTTAACCAACCACGTTTTTATAATTTATTAGGATCATCCACTTGTAGTATATTCTCTTGTAACTGACATCACAAAAAATAATTCTTCGTGCTGGCGCTGGCGCAACTAGAAGCAAATATCAGTAACTATTCTGTCTTGTTAACAAGTGCTTTACCATAAGTTGCACCCCGTCTATCATTTCATTCTGTTTTTTTAGAGGCAGATTCAAAATTTGAAATTTATGAACTCCGAGATCTAAAATTATTATAAGGTGCCCAAGAGGATTCAAACTATCCTCACGGCATCAAAACTTAAGTGAGTTCCATTTCTGCCACTAGACCAAGAGGGTGCTTTGTCATCGGATCAACGCAAAAGTTATTCCCCATCCAGAGCCCTATATTCGTCAACAAATTATAGTCAACTAGCTAGATTAGAGTATCTTGTTGGATCTGGATCCTTGAGAACAAATCATATAAGATAAGTTGTAGTAATAGTGGGGTTGGACCGGACCGGGCTGTGGAGTGGACCATGTTTCCACTACCACTACTACTGCAAATTGCTTCTTCTGTGATGAATGGATGTGCTGATAATAACATCCACTCACCAAAGATATATTCCCATGCTGAAAGCCATCACAAATGTCATAAGTTGATGGCATCATTATCCAACACCATTAATCTCACTAAAAACAGGTCTAACTGGTTATTATAGAATAATTTGATACCAAAATTGATGGATGGTGTAGAGCGCAACAATAATTTCTCTTCTTTCTACTGTTTGATTAAGAATGGGGTTCTACTGCAAGACCCATTTTGGGGGTGACGCTAACAAACAGAACTTTATTCATGTCTAGAGTTCAAATTCGAGATCTTGATTAAAAGTGGAATAGTTTCATCATTGCACCGCATCACATCCCCTATTGGTGGGCAATAGATACATTGTTACTAGCTAATACTGATAAATTGATTATCCATTTTAGGCAGACATTTGGACACAATTTGGTTTAAATTTGAAAAATAAAAAGAAGTATTTGAAGTAAAGTTGAAAAATATTATTTGGAAGTTGAAATTGTATTTGGACATGAAAATTAAATTGAAGTTCCGTGAGTGCAAACTTTAATAATTCTAATATTTGAAGTTTAAACAATGGGCCAGCTTGAATAGCGAGTATACATTATATGATTAAATCTAACTTTTTTTTTAATGAATTTCTTTTGAAAAACCCCAAGTTGGACTTGATTAATCACCCATTATTGTTCAAACTCAATCATAACACTTATCTAAAATAATCTCCAAATATTCCAAATCTTATTCATGACCAAATTGCTCCCAAGTACTTGGGATCATTTGGACCGTTTTGACATGATTTGGCTGAGATTTGAAAAAAATATATACGGAATCTGATATAAATTTGTGTTTGAAAATAAATTTTTATATAGTGAAAAATTAAAGTTCTGCCAGTAAAATTTGAAAAAATAGAATTTGAAGTTTGAAATATTCCTTGAACAAGATGTCAAACTTGAAAATGAAGTAAAAATAATGGATTAAATTCATAACCAAATACTTGCAATTGTTTTTTCAACTATTTGAAATTAAAAGATTTTCATGGCACCCATCAAATCCAACATAATTTATATATTGTTTCATTGCAAATTTGTTTTCTTAGCCTAAATTATGCGAGAATTTATATAATACTTTAATATAAAATACAAAATAATAATGCAACATATATGAATCAAAAATACCAAATAACCAACCTAATCCTCATAATGGTAAGCAAACATTTATGTTTTATTTTAAAAAGGAAGCTCTATTTTCAAACTATACATTGTTTACTAATTTGTGACATATCGAACTAAATATTGAATCAGATTTTTTTTTTTACATTATGATCCTTTGATTAATAATCTATACATTACTAATTACTATATTTTTAATCTCTACCTACTTATTTCAAGGCCAAAGTAGTTATTACTTATCTCTAAACTTTGATGATTATTAATATGGATCAAATACAAATTATGCAAGGGTTAGAAAATATTATTTATTTATATATGGTAATTAATAATGAAAGATTGTCATGCAGTTATTTAGAATTCCTTATTAAAATGATATTTTTATTATAGTAGTAGTTAATACTGCCATCCAAATATTGCATAACATTACCCAAAAAATATCTTTCTTATCTAGCCAACCACAAGTTGCATAAAATTATACATTATTGCTTTTCTATTCCCTCGGACTAAATATAATTGTGTTACTTTATGCCGGATATTGTTGAATTTTCTCTATCTAAAAAATGTGGTACCATTTGACTTGACTTGACAGAATATTTAAGAAAGAAAAAAATACTTTTAAAATTTATGATTTAAAATAATCGTTTGATATTGACGTGACTGTAAATTATTTTATTAAATATAAAAGAAAATTTTAAAAATTAAAATATTTTTAATTATAATAAAATAATATTTTTTTTAAACGGACTAAAATAAAAGATTGACATGTGAAAATGGAACGGTGGGAGTATTTATTTGGAATCACTTTTTCAATCTCACCAACCAAATGATCGGTGTACTCTATTTAGACTCAAAATTCGTCATATTGTTAAGCAGAGTGGGCTCTTCTTAAAACATGACTAAAATTTCCTCTCTCCTTAAGTTACTAATTTTCTTGATATTTGCTGGATGGGTATCTCTTTGGCTTCTCAAACCGACACAACTATGGACTAAAATTTGGAAGCTGGCAGAAAAAAAGGCATCAGCCTCATTCTTAACCCAGTCTGGTGTAGTTCTGAACTTCTGATTTCCAAGCTCAATGTTTTACTTTAAACTTGGCATTTACATGTACTACAAGTGTTAATTTAATGACCTGTTCAATCTTAATCCCCATGAAGAGAATTTATGTTTTATTTTTTCCTTTTTCCTTTCAGGTGTTGCAGGTCTTAATTTTGCTGTCTACACCTTCCTTGTTATTGCTATAGCTATAGTTGGTTTTGTTTACTTGGAACTGAAACAGAAGGAACCAATCAGCAGGTATGCATGCTGCTTTTTTTTAGTATGACATATACAAGTAGACACTTGTTTAGAGTTGAACAAGTAGACATACGCATCCTACTTGGCGCCCATGTGGCAATGCACCTCCTACGTGGCATCCTATGTGTATTATGCCACGTAAGATGTGTGTCTACTTTTTCAACTCTAAACAAGTTTAAGTGTCGACTTGTGTGCACACCCAAAGTTGGAGGGCGTAGATGCCACATGAAGCCAAGTTACAGGACATATTTATGTATTATGACATCATTTAATATTGGCCTTTCATGCAAATATTTGCTGAATTTGGTTGCCAGGAAAGGAAGATCTTCACTATCTGTTCTCTCCAATCCATTAGTTGTGAATAAGTACATAGGCATTCTGTCTGGTTTTGAAATCCTTGCTGTCTCTCTATTCATCATCTTTCTAGCATGGACATTCTACGCTCGTGTGTCCAATGACTTCAAGAAGATGGTACCAATGAAATCATTCACTTTGTCTGTGTAAGTATATATATTCCTATATTCCATGCAAGATATGATTTATAGCACCATTTGCAACAAAAGTATATTTGGTAATACTTTCCAACTTGGCCATTCCCAGATGGCAATACAGATTATTTAGAGTGGCAACTAGGTGTGGCTTATTAGCAGAAGCTTGCTTAGCTTTTCTTCTTTTTCCCATCTTGAGGGGAATGTCAATATTTCGATTACTTGGCATCCAATTTGAAGCTTCCGTGAGATATCACGTTTGGCTTGGGACAGCGATGATATTATTTGCTACATTACATGGTGGAGGTACTTTACTAATCTGGGGTATCAAACATCACCTTGGAGATGAGGTAACCTTTTATGATCATTTTGACCATTACTTCCTTTTTCAATTTAGTTTGAACAGATGTGTCTATGTTTTTCTACTTACCAAGTCTTTTTGCATATGGAGAAAAAAAATAGATGTGGAAATGGCAAAAGACGGGGCGTATTTACCTTGCAGGGGAGATCACTCTTCTTACAGGATTGGTCATCTGGATCACATCACTTCCACAGATCAGAAGGAAACGATTCGAGATCTTCTATTACACACATCACTTGTATATAGTTTTCTTGCTGTTTTTTCTGTTTCATACTGGAGATCGCCACTTTTACATGGTTTTCCCTGGCGTTTTTCTGTTTTCCCTTGACAAGATACTCCGAATGATTCAGTCAAGGCCAGAAACGTATATTCTTTCTGCTCGAATCTTTCCTTCCACAGCCATTGAGTTGACTCTGCCAAAAGATCCAAGTACAATATCAGTAATCTCTCTCCAATTTAAAATAGCTACGGATCTGCTTTCTTAATTCTTAAGTAGTCCCAAATAATCACGTACTTAACACACTGTTTCAGGGTTGAAGTATGCACCAACAAGCGTGATTTTTATCAAGATTCCAAGAATTTCCAATTTTCAGTGGCATCCTTTTAGCATAACTTCTAGCTCGAAAGTAGATAAACACACCATCTCTATTTTGATCAAAGCTGAGGGGTGGTGGACAAGCACTCTCTATAATATGCTAAATTCAAAGACTGATTCAGAAGCTGGTGAAATGAGGTTCTTTCAAGTAGCGACAGAAGGCCCTTATGAACCTTCATCAATGGACTTTCTGAGGTAACGAAATGACATTCTTCCATGTTTGATTTTAGACCAACTTCTCTTTATTGCTAGTCGATTTTTCATAATTTCGCCATATATAATTATTGATTGAATTTTCTGCAGATATGATAGTCTACTTCTAGTTGCGGGTGGTATTGGGGTTACACCCTTTTTGAGCATTCTGCAAGAAATTGCCTCTACAAGCAGTAGCAAAAATGTATTACCTGTAAAAATACAGCTTGTCTACACTATAAAAGATTCCCAAGGCATCTGCTTGTTAGATCCAGTTCTACCACATGTTTTCGATGCAGAACAATGTTATCTACAACTGAAAGTGTTTGTGACAAGGGAACACCAGTCCAATAGATCCCTGCGAGAAGTGCTAAACGAGGTCTATAAAATACAGAACATTCATTTTGCCAACAAGAGTCCCAGTCATGCAATATATGGATTTGAAAACTTACAACGGATGTCCCTCCTCCTTTTGGTTGCGTCTGTTGTTTTCCTAGCATTCCTTATCATCTCCAACCATATTTTTATCAAGCCTGATAAAAAGTCATCTGAACAGAAAACTGCTACTTCAGTAGTGAACATTCTCGTCATATTCTCCTTTGCATTAGCGCTAATATCCAGCACCTTGGTGGCTACCATATGGAGATGGAAGAGGCTAAGAGAAGAAACACCATCATTTTCTGAAAAAGAAAGTAAAGCAATGAAACCAACAGAAGCAAACAGAGTTCTCAATCAACACGAAATCCATTATGGAGCAAGACCAAACTTTAAAGGTATGTACCAAATACATCCATGTCCTTGTTTTACCTTTTAACTTCCAAACTGTTGGCGTTCTAACATGTTGAGAATTGAACAGATGTCTTTTCCCAGTTTGCTAATGAATCTGAGGGATCCAATATTGGAGTCTTCGTTTGTGGGCCTGAGATGATGAAAGAGTCAGTAGCTACAACTTGCCAGCTACTTTCTAA
The DNA here is from genome assembly GCA_038996855.1 of Solanum aculeatissimum. Lineage (NCBI taxonomy): Eukaryota > Viridiplantae > Streptophyta > Magnoliopsida > Solanales > Solanaceae > Solanum > Solanum aculeatissimum. The sequence goes on along the minus strand of JBCEWC010011531.1, from coordinate 4,844 downwards.
TGGTTTCCAAAGTGGAAGACAAGATCATAAACCATTTTTCAGCTTTCACTCATTAAATTTCACTCTCTAATACTCTTTGTGAACATCCGTCAAGCAAATTATCTACAAATCAACTAAATAGAAGTCAGGCAATTATGAACTGAATTCAGTAAATTTCACTCTATATTCATTGCGAACATCCGTCAAGCACATTGTCTACAAATCAATCAACTATATAAAAGTCCGGTCATTATGCTTATAAACCTGTTATGGAATTTTCTCCTGATTTTGAGTGTGTCCATGATAGTAGTTAAAATACCATAATATAAAATTGGATTGAAAAAAAAAACAGAAAAATAACTAAGAAGTCCATAAAGATACAGTGGTACGAGCCTATAGGACAGATTCTGTTCAAGTAAGGTAGTTTCTAGTTCAATTAACAATGTGGAAGAGCGGGACTTCGATCGCTTTTAAGTTCTAGCAAAACCAATGAGATCTGCACAGATTTTGTCATCCAGTTAACTGATGGACTGAATAGAAAAAGAAGTTTATTTCTGCTTCTTTACTTTTATGGAACAGAATCAATTGCAAGATATGGCGTAATCATTTAAAATAGAGATTTCAAAGGTCGAGTATCAAACTAAAATCCACCACCCTCTTCCAGGATTTAGGCCATACTTGGATTCACATGAATCCAAAGATGAGACTGTGATTTAATGGTGACTGACATTTGCTCACATTGATTCCCAATATGAGACGAGGGTCTTCTTCAAGCATCCTCTCTATTTCTATGAGGTAGTGAGTGATAAGGTTTGCGTACATTTTACCTTTCCCATACCCCACTTATGGGATTCCACTGGGTATGCTGTTGTTGTTGATTCCTAATACCTTGCTCTTTCATTATAGTCCTAGTTGATCTTCGAAGCTAGACAAATATCATTATGAAATTCAAGTCATGGATCTATCCAGGGTTCTCAACATGCAATGGTGGAGAGAGAAGGTATGAGCATGCAGGTTCTCAGTTAAGTTACATTTAGGTAGGGAAAATACACGGCAGTTTGATTATCTTGAGTATGATTGTGATCTCCCTTTCAGTGATGACTTTGAACAGCATATCTATAACTATTTGCAACTAATGCTGAGTTCAGAGTTCAATAGCATGTAAGAACAATACAAAGAACAGACCTTTTAACTAATAATTTCAAGGTGATGAAAAAGATTCAACAATGAAGGAAACAAAAGTACAATATCTACACAACCGATAGTGGTTCTGATTCCTCACTTAACCAGTCGCTTCTATCTCTCATGTTGCTTTCACTAGGTGCTAATTCAGCGAGCAACTCATTTGGCGTTGCATCTACGTTCTCACCAAGCAATACGGCAACAACCTCCGCAATAGTAGGTCGTCGAAGAGGATCAGGGTGACAACATGTAAGTCCTAGTTTCAACATAGCTTCCATTTCTTCCTCAGAACACTGCCCCTTAATCCTGTTATCTGCTGCCTCACATAATCTCCCTTCCCTGTACTTTTGTCTAACCCAATCAATCAACACTTCCTCTTCCTCCAGCACAAATCCAGTGTCAATCGGCCTTCGCCCACATGCCACCTCCAACACCATCACCCCAAAACTATAAACATCACTAGCGGCAGTTGGGTTAGCCCTTGTCACCACTTCAGGTGCTAAGTAACCTAATGTACCTACTACTCTAGTAGTATTAGGGACACTACCGTGAGTATACAACTTTGCTAAACCAAAATCACCCAATCTCCCTCTCATTTCACTATCTAACAAAACATTGCTAGATTTAATATCTCTATGTACAACTACTTGTTCCCAACCATGATGCAGATAGTTCAACCCCTCAGCAACATCAGCTAGGACCCTTCTCCGCTCTACCCAATTCATAACCTTCTCCGGCTTATCGAATATCCATTTGTTCAAACTCCCATTAGGCATGTAATCATACACGATCATAAGTTCATTCCCCTTCCTACACCACCCTCTCATTTGTACTAAATTCTTGTGTTGAAGCCTTCCAATAGTAGATATCTCAGCCATGAATTCCCTAATTCCTTGTCTTGAGTCATGGTTCACACATTTCACTGCCACTTCTGTGTTATTAGATAGCGTTCCCTTGTACACTTTACCAAATCCACCAGCCCCAAGTAGCTCATCTTTAGAGAACCCTTTAGTAGCTTGGCTAAGCTCTTCATATGAAAATCTATGAGGCCAGTACTCAAGTTCCCAATCTTCAATCACATCATCATCTTCCTTCTTACGCCACCAAAACCAGTAAAATACACACAAACAACCCACCACAGCCACCACAGAACCAATAACAATCCCAGCAATTGCACCCGGAGATAGCGAAGAGCCCCCAGAATTTTCTAGCTGAAAAACCGGCAAATTCGTAGTATTAATATCCCTTGCAACTCCAGAATCACTAAAACTCCAAGCTAAAAGTCTTTGCGCCTCAACCCATTGAGTCTTGGAAGCAGAGAATCCCATATACATCTGGGCAGCCGTGTAATTTGCAATTATGGGGTTCCTGTAACTCAACAAGGTCCTAGCGGGCCGTGACATACCAGCCGGAGCTATGGTAACATTAATCTCGAATTCAGGTCCGTTGAACTCGATCCAAGCATGTATATTCTGCCCAGTTCGCATATTTAAAGGCACAAAAGAATCCGTATCATTACTAGAGGAATTATAGTATCCAGCCGTTTGGGTAACAACAGATTCGATGCTGTTAAGATCAATTCCGATATGGTTTCTATCTGGGTCGTTGAATTCCGGGTTACGACCCGTATCAAACTCGACGGCGAGAAGTGGGGCCACCGTATGAACGGTGGCGTTAGAGAAAAGTCCAAAGTACTGACTGGAGAGGGCATTGGGTGGGGAAGTGGAAGCAGAGAGAACAAAAGCAATACCAAATCCGGGACTAGAGGAATCATCAGGAAGTACAGAGAAGATGAACTGGGTAGAGAAAGAGGAAGAAATAGAAGTAGAATTTGAAGCGGATTTGATCGGAATTTGAGATGGGTAAAAAGCTCGGCCAAGGGAAAATTGGTTGGAGTCGTTTGTGAGGCGGATCACTGGTGGCTCAAGGCGGGCATCCTCGATGAGGTTGAGGGCAGGGGTGGTGTTAGAAGTGAAGGAGTTGAAGAGAAATTCGACGGCGGAAATGGACGGGAAGATTGTAAGATTGATGAGAAGGAAGAGTAATAATGGTGGCATATTTTTAGGATTTGCATGAGAGAAGAAAATTTTGTGAAGGAAACTGGGAAATAATGTGTTAATTACATGGTGCTTTGAAGGGAATTAGAAACAGAGTGCTGTTTCTGTGAAAATGATGAAGATGACTAAGCTCTAATCGTCCTTTGACTAATTACTTTGGTACCTACATTATTCCTCAATTTAGAAAGTAGAAAGTTTTTTAAACTTTGTGACGTAGAGAATTGTCAAAAAAGAAAAAAAACACTTTAAAAATCAACTCAAAAAATAAGATAAATAAAATTAAAATTGAGGGAGTAACTATTAAAATCTTGGGACAAGTAAAAGTCGACGAGAGGAGCGTAAAATTAAAAGAATATTAGCTATATGAATTTTATCTTATTTTTATAAAGAAAAAGAATTGAAGAAAATACAGCTATTTCAGTAACCTTTTGCAAAGCTCCATCCACACAAAAGAACATCGGGAAGAAAATTATCAATCGTTATTATAATTTACTGATACATACAAGATATTTGTACTGGTGAACTTCATATTCATTTCGTTATTTATTTTGAAGTATATAACTTAATTTTTACTTAAAATTATGTAGTATTTTTTTTGAAAAATGACAAAAACTTTCATATTCATAGTTAATGAGATGATTGGACTCCTTAGAAGGTTTGAACAATTCTCCTCCCTTTGAGCTAATTTTTGGGGTGTGAGTTAGGTCCAAAACCTAATTTTACATGGTATCAGAGTAGGACCGATCTCATTTAATGTTGGGCCCTCGAAAAATTGTCCACGCACTAGATGCTAAACAATCCTTCTCTCTTTGAGCTAGTTTTTGGGATGTGAATTAATTAGACCCAAGACCTAATTTTACAATTTTATGATTTGTGATATCAAGTAGTCAGGGGCGGAGCTAAGGCTAGCGAAGGGTGGTCAGATGAACAACCTTCGTCGGAAAATTTTTAAGAGTATATATATTGAATATCGATATTTTTGTTAATATACCAATTTCTGAACAATCTTGACAAGTTAAGAAAAGGTAGTCCATTGGTTAAGGGTGTGCCTTTATTACCTAAAGGATCCAGGTTCAAGCCCTCTGACGGAGGTTCTTTTCTGTCCAATCAGGTGCTTTTCTTTTTTATTTCTTTTTTATTTTCTTACTTGTCCAAAAGTATGAACACCCTTGATGAAAAGTTTGATCCCGCCACTGAATAGAATATCTAAAGATAAAAATATCTTTAAATAATTAAGATGATCCTTACCTAACAATTCATGTACAGCTATTGAATGCATAACAAGCCTCATTATTGCTCATCCTATAAATTATAATAATCATCATCATATAGTTAGTTGTTACATAAACAGTTCATATAATATAATCTCCCACAAAATAAAATTGTAAATCAGTCCTATATTAAATGTCCAATGTAGGGATGATAATGGGGCGGGTGTGGGGCGGGTTGAGCTTAACTCGTAATTTTTTTAAATCGCTTCGTCTCGCCCCGTCCCGCCCCGCATGGTGATTTTTTTTATTTTCAACCCGTCTCACCCCGTCCCGCATAGATTCGCCCCGCTTAAATTTTTAAGTTCTTTTATTTTTTAATTGAATTTAATATGAAAAATTAGAATTCATAATTTTT
>JBCEWC010011530.1:0-16610 GCA_038996855.1 Solanum aculeatissimum | reverse complement strand
TTAAATCACCTAAAATCTACAACACTCAAGTCCCAACACTAATCTACAACAATATTGGAAGAACCCATAACTAATTAAAAACTTGAAATCAAATTTAAAAGGGTTAGGGTTCTTAGGATCTTCAAGGATGAAAGAGGATCCTTGAATCCAGTCCCACATACCTTAATTTAACTAACAATAAGCAAGGTCAAACTTAGTCAACGTCTTCTTCCCCAAATTCTACAAGCTTGCTTCAATGGAGGCCAAAAGAGTCTTAGAATATTAAGAGAGTGTATAGGAGAGTTTGAATGGATGAATAAGGGTTTGGGGAATGTTGTAGGGGTTTAGGAGACCAAAGGGGACCAAAAAGGGGCTTAAGGGAATGTTAAATCACGAAAACACCATTAATAAAATGAAAATTTCCGGAACTAAGTAGTGTCAAACGGATGCTACAGTGCTGTATAACAGTGAATGGCCCGTCAACCCCCACCATCAAGCAATACTTAGATAATTTTCTCGGCGCGAACTTTTGGAGGACTTTCTGTTACACTTCACGAAGCACTTGATGGTCCGTTCAAGGTGTGACGGTCCGTGTATGGTACCTTTAAACCATAATTAGCCTCCCAAAAGTCACCCTTGGCTTGGCCAAGATACTGCCTCACTTCACGAGGCAGTACACGGGCCCTCTAGGTCCAAACGGACCGTCCAAGGTCTCGTTGACTTAGACTTGGCTTAGGGTGGTTACAGGCCACTCCTAGCTCACTGGAACACTTTATGACACCCTTGACGAGCCGTGAAAAGTTTCACAGTTCGTGTTCCTGTCCTTGGCCACTTTTCTGAGCCTATCTCCAATGGCTTCTGAATTTCAGACAGTCTCACTGTTTATGCCTTATCGCACTCATCCAAACTCCAAATTGAGTGAAACCAGTTGTGTTGCAAAGCTAACTCAAAGATCTTCAATGTGATATGTAGATGATCACATGGTGCATCCCACATCAAAAGTTATGAAAATTTTAAGTACACTACCGAAACTATCTCTCTAGGCCACTAACTAGCCCAATTTGCATTCGTCCACTTAAACTCAACCTGTGGCTACCAAAACTCAACCATGAGTTGTAGTACATCATATAATTCCAACCATAAGTAGATTTCAAAAAAATTCGGGTTGTTACACCAATGGGATCAATATTTGCCTTTGACAGAGTTTTCTTACATTAACAATTATCATTCCAACATTCAGATGGCACCATTTGAGGTATTTTATGCACAAAGATGTACATCTCCTATAGGGTGTTTTGAGTTTGGTTCAGTTGATAGTTTGGTTGTTGGCTTTCTTAGAGATGCTATGGATCGGGTTTGGTTGATACAGAGTAGGTTGTTGACAAACCAAAGTTGCCAAAAGAGTTATGCTAACAAAGGACTAGACCTATAGAGTTCATGGTTAGAGATAGTGTGTGGATGAAGATATCACCCATGAATTTGGAGTTAAAACGAAGATTTTGGACCCATAGGTGCATTTTCAGTAGATTCTAGAACCTAAGTTTGACTTTGGTCAACATTCAGAGTTTGAAAGCTCTAATTGAAATTCCGACAGTTCCTATATTTCTGGATGGTGAAACTCATGCTAGAAATGGTCTTGTAATTTTTGGAGTTTCCGGGGGCAGTTTTGATATTTTTAGTTTAATTAGTCTTAATGAATCATATCGGTAACTAGGTTGAGGAGAGCTCAAAATCAGATTTTGATAGTTCTATTTAATCTAAATTGCCATTTCTGGTAGGGTTACATGTGTGGTTTTTGTGTAATGGTTTTGAATAGACCCTTGGGGGTCCGTTCTAGGAATTTGCAATAGCTGATTTTGCTAATATCTATTGAAGGTCACTTGTTCTCCACATTTACAACCCTCTTCTCCATGTTCGTGAAATAGCTGACATTTTTTATCCCAGTTCGTGGACTAGCCCTCCGCATTTGCAGAGGTCAAGTCAATAAACCCTCCGCGTTTGCATGCCCAATCCCCATATTTATGGAGTTCAATGATTCATTGGACTCAACATTTGCTGATGTCAGTGAATCATTGAGCTCTGTGTGCGTGTAGGTCAGTGAATCATTTGGCTCCGTGTTTGCGGAACCCTATTCACATTTGTAGAATACAATTCATGCCTGAACAATTTTTATTCGGGAAAACACCTATATTTTCAAGCTTTGTTGGGCGTTGTTTTAGGAGACTTTTTGGGGAAAACCTTTTGGTAAGTGTTTCTAACATTAAATTAATTAATTTCCATTACGTTTCTCTTGATTTTGTCTTGAAATTCATGATTGTGAATGTTTAAAATAGGGATTTCCATGTCTTTGTTTTGGAAACCTTAAATGTTGATTTCTCCTTCAATTTCAGTGGAATTTTTACCTATTAACTTCTTTTTTTGTGTAGAATCATAATTTCTTAACAATTCCCAAATTCGTGAACCTTGACTTTTAGCCCTAATTTTAACTATTTTCCTCCTAAGTCTAATTCATTCCAATATGGTAATCAAAATTTATCTCTTGACTTGTAGTATCTTTCTTGATAGTGGTTGATTGATTTGAGGTAATTTTCGAGGCTTGGAGTGACCAAAAGCTTTGTTCGAGTGCGATTTTGGCATCAAGGTTGGACCGACTAATGTTTTGGGACTGGAGTTAAATTATTGGATATGTTGATATTATAATTGTAAAATTTTGGATTATTTCATAAGTAATTTGATTGGTACGATGGTATTTGGTATTAGTTATATGGAATTGGTGTAAATTGTTAATCGACAGACAAATTGAGATCTATCCTTGATATTTGGGACACTTTTGGATGTTGTTATGATCATATGAAACTTGTGATATTATTTGGAAAACTTTGTGTTGATTGTTGGTATTTGAGGTACTTCTGGGACTTATATGCACATTTTGGGGACTTGTGATGTCCAGTATTATCAATATATTTGGCTATTGGTGAGAGTGTGGTACTTTGAGACATGGTGATGACTTGTAGTTCCAATTATGGCACTTGACATTATTTCCCCCATTCTATGATGGTTATTTGTTAGTATTCTTATTATATTGCTATTATATACTTTGATTTATGGCATTGGCATGCATTCATCTTATACTGCATTTGTACTACCCCTTGACAGCACGAAGGTGGCAAGGATTGAGATACTATAGTGTATTCTTTTAAGACCCCTTGATCACGCGGAGGTGGCAAGGGTGAGATGTACCACTTTTGAGATATTGTACCACCTTTTAAAAACCCTTTAACCATGTAGAGGTGGCAAGAGAGAGATTGTACCATTTTTTAAAACCCCTTGATCACGAGGAGGTGGCAAGGTTGAGATATTGTGACACTTGAGAGATTTTAGTACATGGTCTGTGAGGTCCCCTGGGTTCTACCTAGTACCTTTAGCTCAATAGATATGTACACCAACTATGAGATAGTTATGATTTGCATTGCAACATTGATTATACTTGCTCTCTTTAACTATTCTTATATTTGTAGATATATGTATTATGTACTAACCCCTTCAATGCAGGTTATAGGGACTCTTAGTTATTACATTCTTATCTGATTTCTCCTACCAGTTAGTTGAATCTACTACTTATATTTCACTGTACTCACCCCTACTATGTTTTCTCCATGCATATTGAGCACAGGGACTCAAATGGTAGTTGATCATACTTGAGCGGAGTCTTCTTATCATTACCAGATTTTAGCGGTGAGGCTGAGATTTCGAGTTGTAGCTGTTTCTTTGAGACTTCATTTGTTGTTATCCATTTCAGACTTGTACTTTCCTTATGACTCAACTTTGTATTTACTAATTCGCCTACTTAGAAGCTCTTGTACTCATGACTCCAGGTTTTGGTATTTGAAATTAAGTGTTGTGATTGTTCTATTTTACTATTTCCTTCCTTTAGTCGCGATCCAGTTTTGGGTTGTGACATTCGACTTAGAGCATCTGCAACTATATTAGCTTTACCTGGGTGATAATCAAATGTGCAATGATAATCTTTGATGAGTTCAATCCATCAACGTTGTCTTAGGTTCAACGTTTTTTGAGTACCCAAGTATTTTAAGATCTTACGATCAGTGAATATGTGGCATTTTTCTCCATACAGATAATGTCTCCATATCTTTAGGGCAAACACTATAGCAGCAAGTTCAAGATCATGAGTAGGGTAATTTAATTCATATGGTTTTAGTTTTCGAGAGGCATAAGAAATAACTTTCCTTTCTTGCATCAAAACACATCCTAGTCCACGATGAGAAACATCACTATATATCACATACTCCTCTCCCTCCATTGGTAAAGTAAGCATAGGAGTTTGCGTCAACAAGGATGTGAGAGTTTCGAAGAACTCTCAACAGTTGTCATCCCAACTAAACTTTACTTCCTTCTTCAAGAGTTTAGTCAAAGGAGAAGCTATAATGGAGAACCCCTTCAAAAACCTTCTATAGTATCTTGCCAAGCCCAAGAAGCTTCTTACATCGGTTGGACTTTTGGGAAGTTTCCATTCAATAATTGCTTGGATTTTACTTGGATCCACTTTCACATATTTGGCTGAAACGACATGCCATAGAAATTTCACACTTGGAGAGTTTAGCATAAAGCTCTTTCTCCTTAAATATTTGTAAAACAATTCAGAGATGTTTATTATGATGTTCACCATCCCTGGAATATATTAAAATTTCGTCTATAAAAACTACAACAAATTGATCAATGTATGGCCTAAATACTTGATTCATTTGGTCCATGAATATCGCCGGAGCATTAGTTAACTCGAATGGCATCACAAAAAATTCATAATGACTATATCAAGTTCTAAAAGTAGTTTTAGGAACATCTTTTACTCTAACGCACAATTAGTGATACCTAGACCTCAAATCAATATTTGAGAATATAGTAGCACCCTTAAGCTGGTCAAATAAATCATCAATCCTTGATAGTGGATATCTATTTTTGATGGTTATTTTGTTCAATTATTTGTAGTCAATACACAACCCATGAGTTCCATCCTTCTTCTTTACAAATAAGACAGGATCTTCCCAAGGAGAAACACTAGGATAGATAAGATCCTTCTGAAGAAGTTCTTGTAACTGACTTTTCAACTCCCTTAATTCTGCCAGAACCATTCTATAAGGAGTGATAGAAAAAGGAGTAGATCAAGGAATAAGCTCGATTGAAAATTTAACTTCTCTTTCCAGGGGTAACCCGGGAAGATTTTCTAGGAAGACTTCTAGAAAATCACACATAGTAGGTATACCTTTAAGGTTAGAACTCTCTAGACATGGATCAACTATGTGAGTAAGATATGCATCACAGCCTTGTCGAATAATCTTTCTCACCAAGGAAGCAGAAATAATACTAGATGTCACTTACCTTTCACCTTGTACAATAATGTTAGAAAAGGTAGGATCCTTGAAAGTCACATGCTTTGACCTCAATCAACTATTGTATGATGTTTATAAAGCCAATCCATCCCAGTAATAATATCAAAATATTGGAAGGGCATTTCAATCAAACCAGTAGGGAAGACAGGGTTTTTTTTATCATGAAAGGAAAAGATCAATGAATTCAATTACAAATAACTTGGTAGTCCAAGGGACTTTAAACTACCACTTCATTGTTAAGCACCACGAAGCTTCATATTTTCATAAATAACCAGTGATGAACAAATATAAGAATGTGTAGAACCAAGACCGAACAATGTAAACACACGTAAGCTAAATAAGTTAAATTAACTAACAACCACATTTGGTCTAACTTTATCATCCCTCTCTTTCATAGCATAAGCTCGTGCAGTAGCCCTTGACCTATTAGCTTGGTTAGCTCCACTTGTACCTGTTGCTTGGGTGTTTTTAGGCCTCACACCTTTGCTAGCTTGAGGAGGGTTAGTTAGAGGTTTCTAAATTGAGCCTTCAGTACGCATGACAGGAACCTGGTTAGGATTAGGATAGTTCATCACTTTGTGATCAAAGCTCCCACAATTAAAATATTCCTTAGAAGATTTCTTTCAAATACCATAATAATTATTCCACATTGTTCATAGGTGGGAACACGAGTCTTATGTTGTCTATAATTTGGAGTGTTAGTTGTATAAATATCTAATATGGTTTGCTTATACTGAACTGAACTATTAATACTATTAACCTAAGAATAATCAAACCTTCCCCTTTTGTATGGACCTCCAAAATCTGATCTGGGCTTCCAGAGTTTATTTTCACTTCTACTAGCTTCTTTCCCAAGTATGAACAATAGAAACTAATTTATAGAAGTTCTCATGTAGCAAAATTGGTACATTCTTTCTGATGGAATCATTCAAATCATTTTCAAATCTCTTGCACTTGTATTTTTCTTTTTTGATAATATGTCCATCATAATGAGAAGCCTTAGAAACTCTTGTTGATACTCAATAAAAGACAAGCCTCATTGCTTCAAACTTAAAAAAAAAAATTCTTAGCATCACAGTAGGCAGGTGGAATATACTTCATATGAAACTCCTTAACAAAATTATCTCAAGTAACAATGGAAGGTTTTACCTTGGCATTTGGAACACTTATCCACCAATCATAAGCATCCTTTTGTAATAATGAGATAACATACTTGAATTTGGTAGCATTAGAACACTCCAACTTCTCAAAACCCCTCTCCATGCGCTTCGGCCATTCTTTAGCATCAATGGGATCAACAGTGACTTCAAACTCAACTCCACCCTTTTTTCTTATTATCTCTAAGTTTATCCCATTGGGACTATGCATCATTTCGGCCATTCGGTGGAAGAATTCAGCCATCTATTAGAATGTAGAATTCATAAAATGAGTACCATGGTTCATGTGAGGATGTAGACCAGGTCTTCCACTTTGTTAGTTTCCCACTCCAGACCGCCTACTACAAGGAACATATGGATCTGAGAAATGTTCACCAACCCCTTCTAGTGTATGAGGTTGGGAATAAGAGTTATTTGATCCTTCACGTAACTTCCATAAGTTTATCATAAAAAGAGGCTATAACTCAATTCCTTCAAAAGGGAAGATCACATTGCATTAGGAACATGTACATGATGCATATGCATTCTACGTTCAACAAAATAGTATTGATCATATAAGTAAGCCATTAGCATAATTTGAACCTTTCATAAAAGTTCTAGAATCACAAACCTAGGCTCTGATACCAACACTTGTAGCAACCCTCTTGGGAGGATGCCACTTTTAATAGGAAGACTTACATAATACCTGAAAAGTTTGCAAGAAGCATAACTTAGAATATCGATCGTATTCTAGCGATGAAATTAGACCTATTAAACATAGTTAAAGAAACAAGATTTTAGCATAATGTTTATTTGACCTCAATTTAACCAAATAAAAAATTTCCTTCTTGTGCGGTATAACTTTTCAAAATAATTTAAGAAAATACTTTAAGAGATTTCCATTTATCATATCATGCCACTGCAACTTACATTAAAATAATACAAACTCATAAGTAGTAAAATTAGCTAGTTCATGCTTTGTGTGGATTTTCCAAATCAAGCAATAGATTAGTACATTACAAAACATGGCTTGTCTCATCCAAAAAACAAAACAGGTTACAAAATTTAAGTTACAAACCATATAGTCTTGATCCAACTAGTCTTCAAATTAACATATTAGTGTACAACTCATGGATCATATACATGTCCCAAGAATAATACAAAATGTAAAGGCCTATACACAAATTCTATATTCTTTAAAGGTCCCAAAAACATTATCTCCAATGGCCACCTATAGGTGTCTCCTCGGAAATTTCCTATGATAGAAACAACTATCGCTAAGCATAAATCTTAGTGGTGTAAAAACTACAAGTAAGAGCCCTTATATCCTCAATTACTTTCTCAAGTCATGGGGGGCATAATTACAAATAAATAAACTAAGTGAACAAATATATCAAGAGTATCAAGTATTACATTTAATGATATAAGTATCAAGAGCTCATAGAACCATCTTTGCAAGAGGCCTAAATAACAAGTTTTTCCCAACATGTACGTCACACCTTCACACCGATATAACCAAGTATGAAGAAGGACTAAAGCCTTGTATCAATATGCGTGAAATCCTACTAATCAAGAGAACTAAGACCCATAGTAAAAATGGTTTTTTAGTTTCGTACTTAAAATGAACAATTTCCATACTTAAGACAAACCAAATATCTGAAGTAAATACGAAAAAAGATCCAAATCAAAAGGCATGACAATAATGATAGTGTCACAACCACAAGAAGAACAAAGACCACAAGAATATCTAGTGATTGATCAATATGTACAAGTGGCCGAATTAAGTAACTATCTTGCAAGTCACAAATATCAATGTAGTAATATAAAATGACAAGAAAGTAAGCAAGGTACTAGAATAACTATCAAATGTACCCGCAGGTAACAAGAGTGGAAGTATAATTTTTTACACAACCCTTAGCCTTTTAGTACATAATCGGCCCTATCAAGCTTAAGTCGTGGATCAACATGACATCACTTTCTTCAAAAAATTCTTTTAAGCTTGTACAAGGGTATTGTCATAACCCTGGGGTAGGGCGTAGATATGACATGGTGAATGAGAACCCGAGAGTCCTCTATCAAGCCATCTTAGCATCAACTTACACATCATTGGTTTGGAAGTACTTAATTTAACAAGAAGCACATAATTATAAGGGATTACGGGACTTTAGACTCAAGCTATGGGGATGTCATTAGGAAGGGGATGTACTTGTATCACATAGCACATAGCAAATATGTTCTAAGGGGAAAGTAAGGAACTCAAGCTATGGGGGAAAGAAGGTACTTGGGACTTTCTACATAATTCCATTCTCATAAAAACGTAACATAATAACATAAGCATAGTCATAGTCAAAGCATAATGTAATAATAACATCTCAATCAAGCATATAATACGGTCGTACAATAGAATCAGATATGTCTAACAATGCCTTTACATAGAATAAGATGGGGGCCATGACATGTCTTGGGCTCACCCTCAAGTGATGAAATAGAAAAGACATAACAAAACATAAGATAGAGGAAGGTGGGTCTTGCCCTTGAAATAAAGGGCTCACTACTAGCAACAATCAGAGATCACCAATCTAACCGTCCAAAGGTGATAGATATCATCTTTGGCCCCTACATGGATAGATCATGTAGATAAAGACTATGGGTTAGTACATAGAATGCACTAAGTATGCGGGCATGAAATGCATATGGACATGAAACCTACAAAATAAGTTAGATGGCAAAGGCACGTATATAGAAAAGAGAATATAAGAAAGAATAGTATATGAATATGTCATGAAATCCATAATGCATGAAAGGCCAAAATACTTACATATATAAGGAATATGACCTTAAACAACATCACAAACCCATGTTAGATAAAACATGAATCCGCCCAATGAAACCTCCCATCGGATGAGAGTAGACTAATTGCCAAAGGTAATCTACATAACACCTTACGACCCAGTCTTTTTGGTGTGATGGCCACCTTTCTTACAACCCCATCTTTTCAGAAGAATTTCCAAGTCATATAATATCAAGAGTGTAACCGTACCTTACGACCCTGTCTTTTCGGTAAGGGTTATATAGCTATGTTGACACATAGTTCAAGAGAAAAGAGTGGGACCCTTGGGGATAGTCCACTTACTACTCCAATCCCATTCGGTGCTAAGTCGTCATTCCACAATAATAAATATACATATGCATGCTTTCAAACAGAGGATAAGTACTTTCAAATCAATGCAATGCAAGGTTGGGCTAAAAAGTCAAATCGTAATTCAAGTCTTTCCATACTTAGGCTAAAAATCCAAATAAGAGATCAAGAATGAAGTGCAAGTACCAATGCATAGGAGTAGCTCATTCGAGACAAGTACAAGATGGTGTAATCACCCAAAATTCTAAAAAAGCCAAGTCAAAACAAGATGTGATCACATTCTAGTCATATCCCATATCATTAAAAATCAAGTCAAGTCAAGGTGTGATCACAAGAGTTTCATCAAAATCAAGTTTCAAGTATGCATATGTCATGAATGATGGTGAGTAACATGGGAAATTAGAATTCATAATTTAAACTCATAATAGGAAGAATCCATGTATAATTCAAACTGAAATCAACAATTGAAACTCAATTAACATCACTCGTGCATAGGTTTAAAGAGCAAGGGGACATGCACAATTGAATCTTCATAAAACCAATGGAATTCAATAAATTAGGGTTTGATTCACGTTAAAATCAATAATTAAATTCAACTGACACTTTAATTTAATCAAATCAACAATAGATTTAAAGACCCATATTTAAAGTAAGCTTAATTTCATAAAAAATGAAGAAGAGGAGTTTTGGGTCTTCATGGTTGAAAGGAGAACCATGAATCAATCCCACATACCTTCATTAACTAGAAGCTTTAGAGAGAAGAGAGATTGAAGAAGAAGATTTACTTGAATTCCAATTTAACCTTCAACCTGCACTTGGAAGAAAGCCTTTGGAAGAGAGAATTTGAATACAATTCTAAGTGTTGGAAGAATTTGAATTTAATGAAGGTGTATAGGCTAATTCAGGGGTTTAGGAGGGCTTTGGAAGAATAAAACATCCTTAGGAATCACAAAAATTACAATTAAACCAATAATAAAATGGTAATAAAAATCTTCCAATGTTACTCTCATGGTCCACTACATGGACCGTGTAGTGTCTGACGGACCATGAACCCCACTATGAAGCGACACTTAGAAAATATTTCATTGATAAAAGTCTGAGATGGTAATTCCATACTTAGAAAAACTTTACTTCCGCAACCACATGGTAGGCTTCACAATCCGTGAGGCTTCACACGGACCATGATCTGGTCCATGGAGCCTCACTTGGCAAAGAGCCTTGGCTAGCACCTTCTCACAGACAGGTTTATGGGCCATAAGGCGTCACACGGTCCGTGAACCTTACATCTTTGTTGATGCGATTTCTGGAATGCTAATCTTATACATAGAACCAATCCTTAAGTCAAGGCCATCCCAAAATACCTTACCACACCTCGTGAGAGGTCACACGGGCCTTTTCATGGAACATGAAGAGACATACGATCCGTGAAGGCTACCATGGGAGTGTGCCTTAGCTGAATTCCAAAAAATGATCCCTGTGCAGGAAGTCTCAACAAAAAGGACATAACGTCTTCATCCAAACTCCAAATCAAGTTAAACTAAGTGAGTTGGAAAGATAAGTCAAAGAGCTTCAATTTGATAGGTTATGGACCTCAAATTCTAATTGTGCTAAGATGTATGGCTATCTAAAGTCAGCACTACCACAAGACGTCATATAAAACTTAACCAATGTGATTTCTTAGAATACGACCATTCAAGAGGGACTCATAAAGATCATTAACCAACCATGGTAAGTTAAAACTAGAGCTTAAATGACTTCACAAGTTTCTAAAATTTTTGGGTTGTTATATCATCTCTCCCTTGGGAACATTTATCCTCGAATGGGCTAGAACAAGGCTTGACTTAAATAAGAAACATTTCAACATAAGGACATAATGCATCATTTATCATTTGAAAATCACAAAGCTATTTAAAACTCATGTCAAAACATCATTCAAATCATTTTTGTGCACATGTATACATGCCATGCCATGAAACTCAATGAAGAAAGAATTAGGACCATTAGGAAGGGATAAAACCTAGAACATTAGACTTGAGTAGATTGGAAGAGATAGGGATATCGCCTCATCATATCTGACTCCACTTCCTATGTAGCACTATCCACATGTTGATTCCTCCAAAGCACCTTAACCAAAGCCACCTCCTTGTTGAGAAACCGCTTCACTTGCCTATCCAAGATTTCAATGGGTACCTCTTCATAGGTCAAGTTCTCCTCAACCGTAACACCCTCCAAAGGTACAATCTTCTTAGAGTTACCAACCAACTTCATCAACATTGACACATAGAACACCGGATAAATAAAACTCATACCCAAAGGAAACTCCAATCTATAAGCCATATTACCAACCCACTCAACAATATCATATGGCTCGACATACTGAGGACACAACTTATCCTTTTTACCAAAACACATAATACTCTTCATAGGTGAGACCTTCACATAAACCCAATCATCCACATAAAACTCAAGGTCTCTCTTTCTAACATTCGAGAAAGACTTTTGGAAACTTTGAGTCGTTCTCAACCTTACTCTAATCAACTTTACCTTTTCCATAGCTTCAACAACCAAATTAGGCCCTATCAATACCATCTCACCTAATTTAAACCATCCTACTGGGGGTCTACACCTCATACCATACAAAACTTCAAATGGATCCATATTGATGCTTGCATGAAAATTATTGTTGTAGGAAAATTCGATGAGTGGTAGATGGTCATCCCAATTTACTTTGAATTCCAACACACAAGACCTCAACATGTCCTCTACAGTTTGGATTATCCTCTCGGCTTGCCCATTGGGTTTAGGATGAAAAGCAGTACTCAATTTAACTTTAGTGCATAGCCCTCTTTGAAATGACCTCCACAAATGAGAAGTAAATTGTGTACAATGAACCGATATGATAGACATAGGTATACCATGCAACCTCACCAATTCTCCGATATATAAATTAGCACAATCTTTGGCATTGTAAGTAGTCTTGACTAGTAGAAAGTGAGCCGACTTAGTCATTTGATCAACAATAACCCATATTAAATCAAATTGTTTACGAGTACAGGGCACACCAACTATGAAATCCTTATTCACATCTTTGCACTTCCAAGTAGGAATCTCAATATCTTGAACCAAACCACCGAACCTTTAGTGTTCTACCTTCACTTGTTGGCAATTTGGACGTTCCAACAAAAACTTGGCTTTGTCTTTCTTCATGCCATGCCACCAATACACCTCTCTCAAATCCCTATGCATCTTAGTGGATCTTGTATGGATAGAATATTTGGAGTTATGGGCCTCACTCATGATAACCTCCCTAAGGCTATCGACATCAAAAACACACAACCCGTCTTGGTACCATGGCACACCATCTCCCCCTTGGGAGAAAATGTCAATCTTCTTTTCGACAACATTATTCATTAACTCAACCAACGAAGGATCCAAATCTTGTTTTTCCATGACATCCATAACCACAGAAGACTAAGACTCGTTTTGAACAAGAATACTGCCATCATCGGAGTCAGTCAATCTAACACCCAACCTAGACAAACGGTGCACATACCTTATGAACTCCCTCTTTTCCTCATCAACGTAAGACACACTACCCATGGATAGTCTACTAAGGGCATCCGCTATGACATTTACCTTTCTAGGATGATATAGGACACTCATGTCATAGTCCTTGAGTAGTTCTAACCACCTCCTTTGTCTCAAGTTGAGATCTCTTTGGGTGAACACATATTGCAAACTCTTATGATCAGTGAAAGCATCTACATGAACCCCATACAATTAATGTCTCCAAATCTTTAAACCAAACACCATCGCTACCAACTCAAGATAATGGGTCGGGTAGTTTCATTCGTGCACCTTCAATTGTCTTATGCATAAGCTATCACCTTTCCATGTTGAATGAAAACACAACCCAATCTAATACGAGAAGTATCACAATACACCATAAACCCATCTAATCTATTCAGTAAAGTCAAAATAGAAGCCAATGTAAGTTGGTCCTTCAATGACTGAAAACTCTTCTCACACTCATTCAACCATACAAACTTGGATTTCTTCTGAGTCAACTTAGTCAACGGGGATGCGATGGATGATAATCCCTCAACAAACCTCCAAAAATAACCAACCAACCAAAGGAAACTTCGAATATCAAAAAGGGTCGATGGTCTAGGCTAATTCTTTACCGCTTCGATCTTCTTGGGATCAACCTTAACACCATTGCCAAACACCACGTGACCATGAAAAAAAACTTCTCCTAACAAAAACTCGTATTTACTAAACTTGGCAAATAACTTCTTCTCTCTTAAGGTCTAAAACACTAACCTGAAGTGATCCATATGCACCCGCTTATTTTGGGAGTAAATCAAAATATCATCAATGAAGAGAATGACAAAACAATTAAGGAATGGCTTGAACACCCATTTTATAAGATCCATAAACATCGTTGGGGAAGTGGTCAATCCAAATGAAATTATCACAAATTCAAAATGTCCATATCGAGTTTTGAAATCCATCTTAGGAATATCACTTTCTCTCACTTCAACTGATGGTAACCCCAACGAAGATCTATCTTTGAGAAATGGGTGGCTCCTTGAAGTTGATCAAACAAGTCATCTATCTTGGGTAACGGGTACTTATTCTTGATGGTCACCTTGTTCAATTGTCGATAGTCAATACATATTCGAAGCGACCCATCCTTCTTCCTTATAAACAACATGGGAGCACCCCAAGGTGAAATACTTGGCCTAATAAAACCTTTCTCTAATAGGTTTTTCAATTGGTCCTTCAACTCTTTTAGTTCAATCGGGGCCATATGATAAGGAGAAATGGAAATAGGTTGAATATCCAGAAGGATATCTATGGCAAAATCCACCTCTTATCCAGAGGAATATCAGGAAAATATTCGGTAAAACACCAGGAAATTCATTAACCACCGGAACTGACCCAAGAGTAGGTGACTCAGTATCCATGTCTCTAACCATTACAATATGATAGAGGCACCCCTTAAAAATTATCTTCCAATCTTAGAGAGAGGAAACAAATTCGCCTTTAACAATGGAGTCACTACCCTTCCACTACAAAGTTAGTTTATTAGGAATCTAAAATTTGACTTTCCTAGTCTTACAATAAACTGAGGCATATGATACATGTAACCAATCCATCCCAAGAATAATATCAAAGTCAAACATCTAAAGCTTTATAAGTTCATCAGGAAAGACTATGTAAAACTGAAACAGGACAACTCTGATACACTTTCTGGGTAATAATAGACTCTCCCACGAGAGTATAAACCAAATAAGGCTCCTTCAAGGTTTCAGGGCTCAAACCAAACTTAACAGCTAATAAAGGATTCACAAAAGATAAATTTGCACCTGGATCAAGCAAAGTATAGGCATCAAAATTGAAGACTTTTAACATACCAGTCACAATATCTAGAGTCTCATCCACCTCTTATCTGGCATGAAGAGCATAAAACCTATTCTTTTTGGGAGCACCATCTACTTGAGCCTTCGGTTGACCCTGACCACCTGGGACCACTTGACGCTTCTTTGAATTCTTGGGACAATCAACAACCTGGTGATCCATACTACCACACCCGAAGCAGGCACCCGAGGTCCTCCAACATTCACCCGAGTGATTTCTTCCATATTAGCGGCATCGAGTAGGCAATGGTCAACACCCAACTTGTGCCTTGGGATGGGGTAGCATAGCATTGGGAAACCTCACATTCGAGCCTTGGCCTTGTTGGAATCAGCCATTTCCATCACCATTCCTAGAGTAAGAGAACGCACCATCAAACGAGGACCTCTTAGAATCATTTTCCCTTCTCTCCTTGAGTTTGTCCCCCCAATAAGTTCAGCATAAGTCATAAGCTGTGACGACCCGGATAGGGGGCCTAGATGTGACATGGCGAAGGAGGACCCGAAGACCCTCAATCAAACTATCATAGCATCATTACACTCATCATCGGTTCAGAAACGCGGAAGCTAAAGCATGTAGCACATAAGCTCTAAGGATTTAAGGGCTTGGGACTCAAGCTGTGGGGACAATATGGGAAAGGGATAAGCATGCTTGCACATAGCACATAGTCTTACATCATGCTCAATATTCAAGTCATTATAATAACATGGGAATATAATCCACTATCTTAACATGAAAACATGATCACAAATCAATTGGAGATAGCATCATATTACATAGCAAAATATCCAACATACAAGTCAAACGTACAAGAGTAAGATTTGTGTAAACACGCCTCTACATAGAAGAGCGGGGCCTCGACAAGCTTTAAGGCTCACCCTCAAGTCTAGAAAGTAAATACATAAAAGTAAAGAGGTAGATAGACGGTTCCTATTTCCATTGAACAATAGGGCTCACCACTAGCAAATCTTCAAAAGAGTATCAAGCATCGTTTGGAAGAATGTAGAAATCACCCTCCTCCCATACATAGTTAGAACATGTAGAAAAGAATATGGGTTAGCACAATTAAGCACTAAGTATGCGGTCATGCAATGCATATGACAAGTATAGAATGACCAAGCAACATGGTAAGGGGACAATATATGAAAGGATTGCATGTAGCAAAAGAGTAGTATAATAATATGCTATGCCATGATGTATGAGAATGCAAATCCTAAGTTCATATATAGCGGGGATGTATCCTCAACTGACAACATGAGTGACCCGAACGAGCCACTATCCGGATCCGGCCTACGTGCCAAGTATAGCCTATGACACCCTTAAACAAGGGATAAAACATGACATGAAATCCCTTTCGGAGATTTTTATACCCATGTTTGCACATGGTTTGACGGAATAGGCGGGGCCTCTAAGTGCCTCATTTGGCAACCTACCCCCTCGGTACTAAATATCATCCCACGAGAATACGTACATATATATATACATGCTTCATGTAAAACAAGAGACAACATTCTTTGGAAATCATGC
>JBCEWC010011529.1:0-16613 GCA_038996855.1 Solanum aculeatissimum | reverse complement strand
TAATTTTTCATATTAAATTCAATTAAAAAATAAAAGAACTTAAAAATTTAAGCGGGGCGGGTTTATGCGGGGCGGGGCGGTTTAAAAAAATTGCGGGTTAAGTTCAACCCGCCCCGCACCCGCCCCACACCCGCCCCATTGCCATCCCTAATCTCAGTATCCTTACTCTCAACCGTCTCCTCGTGAACATCATCATCTTCAACTGGAATTGGGAGGTTAATGGTCTGTTTGCCATCACGTGTTGTGACTTCCATACACTACCCCCCATTCTTAGGATTTTGAACTGTGTTGTTGGGCAATTTACCTTTCTAGTGCTGGTTCAGTTGAGTTGACATCTGGCCAAACTGTTGCTCCAGCTACTTGATAGCAACAAAATGAGACTCGATTTTCTAATTAATACTATAGATATCAGAGTTCATTCCCTTTAAGGTTTCATCCAGAACGTCAGCCTTCTTCAGCAGACGGTCGAACATCTCATCAATGTGAGAACTACCAGCTCCAGAATCCTGATTATATGGTGGAACATACAGACCATTCTTGTAACCATCTCTGCGTTCCCAATCAACATCTCTGTCATGTCCCCTGTTTTTGTCATAGTAGCCTCCTCGATTGTTGTCTCTGAAGGCACCATCCCTGTTAAAGTTCCAACCTTGGTTTTCTTGACCTTGACGCCAATAGTCCTGATTGGACTCTTGGGCATTGGTCCGGAAATCCACCATCTGATCTGCGACATAACAAGTGTCCCCTCACAGTAAGGCTCCTCATACATAGGTGGTCGTGATGAGATACTACATTTACACGTTCTTAGTTTTGCTTTATCAATAACTCCATATTGGTACTAATTTGAGCAAACTCTTACATCACATCCTCACTTGTCTTTACTTGTGCCGAACTAGTACTAACTAAGAACAAACTTTTCATAGTTGACTTATCTCTCGTCCCCCATATACGATTCATTTTGACTACTCTTTCCATCTTTTCTGCAACCTCCTAAAATAGCCGATCTATAAACGAGTCTCCCATGGTAGTGTCAGTGATGACTATTTTTGTCCAGGGCTCGATAGAAGATCTCCACCAAGATTTCATCAACAATCTTGTGGTCAGAGACACTCCTCAAGCACTTTGTGAATCTCTCCCACGTGGTACTGAGTAAATTATCAAATAATTTCTCGAAGTTGTTGATCTTGGCCTTCAACTTCAGCTTCTTGATATCGGGAAGAACCACTCCAAAAAAGTCTTCTGTAATTCTACCCAATTGGTGATTAAACTCTATGGGAGCTTGGATAACCATAATGTTGCATTGCCTGTGAGAGACAGTGGGAAAACATGTAGCCCAACAGAATCCATGGACAAATTCTAGTTTCTCATCATACTCTTATAGACGAATACAACATTATCTAGATGGTTATGCGGATCCTCTGATAGTAAGCCCATGAACAACCCATGATTTTTCAGTATTTGAAGCAACCCACTCAACATAATGAACTTTGTGTCATCCAGTAGTAGAGGTAACACAATAGCTCTCATGACATCCATCGCCATAGGGTTAAGACAATATTGATTCCATGTATTAGTTATGGCTCAAAGGACCATTGTTGATGGGCTTCGTGGAGGTGGGTTATTATTATCATTGTTTTGGTTCAGTGCTACATTCACTACATCATTGCAGCGTTGTTCGTATTATCCTGGGTCATTCTCCTTAGCGTCCTTTGGATTTCAGTGTCAAACAGAGTCAAGGGATTGCCTTGACTTTGAGTGTTGTGCATACACTATACCTACACACTGAAACAAAACAAAAACAACAAAAAACATAAAATGAGGGAAATAAGGATTAACTCCCAAATTACTCAAATTACACTAGTCTAAATTGTATTCCTCGACAACAGTGCCAAAATCTTGATATCGCCCAAACTACATCCTCTTTTTAAAGGTTAAAGTAGTCGTTGTCAGGATATATATCCTTACCAAGTTTAGGGTCGACTCACAGGGAATATGGTAGACTTAAAATAATTCCAAGTAAATCGAGGTAATTAACCTACTTATCTCCCGAATGGGGGGGGGGGTTTGTGATTCGCAAAAAATAAACCTACGCTAGTGTAAGTGTTGTAAAGTCAGTAGAAAAAGCAACTAGGGTATTGTGTTTCCCATGATTCCCTAACTTGGTATGACTAGATAATCACACTTTTTTGTAGTATGTAGCATGTAGAACGGTAAGTTAAGTTTCCAAACCCTTTGATCCAGGTGAGAGGTAAGATTCACTACGTGACTTGATCCATTCCCATAGTGTGACATTAGTAACCCTTACCAATTGTCCCAGTACAACCTCCCCTTGATCTAGTTTGGTTGATTAAACGAGAAAACATCAATCGAATCCTGTTAATTAGTCTCTTTTACTATTTATTACTACCTTGATTCAGTTAGTAACACTAGGCGAGTTCTAACATTAGCCACCCATTAAAAAGCAATTAAAATGAAGAGAAATAATCAATACATGCATGCACACTTTCGAAGAATTACGGATTATCTAGATTTTACCTTATTAGTTATTCATGGTTCCCACAACCCTACTTGTGGATTTAGTTATGTATGATCATAGTTAGTGAAGAAATCATGTTCATGAATAGCATAATAAATCACTTACAATGATAAATTAAAGAACAAGAAATCCAAGCTTCTTCAAAGAAAATCACAATGTATTAATTGAAGCAACAATCATAAAAGAAGAGTTTTCCAAGTATTTTTTTCTCTGTTCTAGTTTGTCTCTCTTCTCTCTCTCTACTAAAAAACACCTAAGAACCTATTTATACTACTACAAATACAAAGCCAATTCGAAATAGAAAAATTTAGTCAGCAGGCAATATGGGATAGCTTACGGGTCGTACAAAGTTTTACGGCCCATACTGATGTTTTGTAAACTTCATTCTTCAAAATTTGGCTGCACTTCTATGGGACCTTCCTACGGGCCATGTTCAGACTTACGACCCATGGAGGATTTTGTCTGAGCCCTTTCCCGAGACTTTATCCATTTTGATCCTCAAGGTACGAAACCTTATTTACGACTCATACAAATATTCATGACTCATCTGACAACTCGTAGATATAACTTCAAAGATTATGCCCTTTACTGGATCTTGTCCACAAAATCACTCTATGGCTCGAGAAAGTGTCCACGACCCGTAGAGTATTTCGTACTCTCTCAAAAAGCTGCAATTCTTCATCCTTCAACCTAAGATCGTGCCAAATTTGTAATTCTACAAAATAAACATAAAAACACATCAAACCCACACATATCGCTTTGAGAACACATAAAATTCTAAGTTTTAAGCATCAAAAGTGTTGTATTTTGACAACATATCATGTTTGCGATCCTATTATTGTATTATTTTACATTTTAATTGTAGAACAAAAATAAAATATGTCGAAACAGATCCAATTCTATTAAAAATTATGTTGAATCTATTGTAACAGATACTACCTATGTTGAAATGGTTATGATATTATTGTATCACAATTGTTTTTATTATCTTTTAACAGTAAAAAGTAAAATATGTTCGAACAGATGCATAATTTTTTGTGATTAATTTTCAAATGAATTAGTATGTGTTGGAACAAATGACAATTTTGTTAGAAATTGAGTTGAATCTGTGGCTACAAATACCACTTATGTTGGAACAAATGCACACTTTGGTGTGATTAACCTCCAACTGAATTGGGAAAACATAGCCAAAAAACCCTCAATGTATATCGATTTTTCAACTACACACTTTACCTTCACGAGAGTCCTATGACCCCTTTGAACCTTTTATTTTCTTTATTTAGTGACCCTTATTCACTGATGTGTCATGAAAGGTAAATACTCCTCTTTTAGGTGCATAGGAAGGTAATTAAAATTTCACATGGATTCCAAATAACTTTCCAACGATAACTTTAAAAAGTATTAAAAGCTTTTTTCTCGAAAAAGAGCTATAATTTACAGTCTTGTCCTTTTTTCTTCTTCTTTTTTGCCATTTTTCTTAATCTTTTCTTGCAATTGATTGCTTTTAATTTTATCTTCTGCTACAAAATTCTCAATTGCAGGGTTCTTAATCTTCCCCAATTTCATATTTACAATTTGAAAATTTTTCTCCTAAAGTATCGCTTTTGATGCTGTTAGGGTTAGTAATGACAAATACAAATTTGAATACACTATGCTTAGAAGAGTCAAATTCGATGCTCAAAGTAATAGTACGATGAAAATAGGGAATTTTGCTTCATATGTAGACTTCTTGGTCTGAGTCAAATCCCGAAAGATGATTTTGGTCTTGTCCCTACTATGTGTATGTAATTTCTCTTTTATTGATGATTTTCTTGGGTTTAATTGATGTTAACTATTTTTATTTTTCAATCTAAGAATTGTAATTTTTTCGATGGAGAGACAAAGAAGAGGTTGATCCAAGATCAAAATTTATCCTCCCAAAATTGGTGAACAAGATCAAAGAGTTGAAAGATGAAGTATGTAGGAAGCAAATTCAAATCAATGAGCAATAAGTTCATATTGATAATTTGAGTAAAATTAATTTGATATTGGAGAAGAGATCATTTCAAACGGTTCAAAGAAAGTGGAAATGGTGTAGTTCAATTGGAAGGTCATTTTGTGTATTTCAATTTGTGTTATTGGTATGTCCATCAATAATCTATCTCAAATTAGTGGTTCAAGAGATAAGCTAATCGAATTGTCATAGCATACGTTAGATTTGATAAGTTAGGGAATACTGTTTTGCTTGCCATATGTAGTATGACAAATTTTGCTATATCGATGAATTTTTTCAATTACAATTTGTATACATTAGCATATTGGTCTCTATATTACAACAAATAGAGTTCTCAATTAAATAGACATAACAACATTTTTGAAATAGAAGGCTTTTAATATACATAACACCATTATAAAATAGGCCTCACACAAGGTTGAATTACATTAAAAACAATAGAAGTCATCGTTTAATATTAATACATCATCATAGCAAAATGAGAAAATATGTTCAGGTCTATAAAAATAACTTAAAATAGTATTGTAACAACATTGCACCCTAAATCTTGTTTGAACTACTTCCTCCTATTTTTTTTCTTTGTTTCTCTCTCATTTCTTGAAGCTTTCTTGTTGAGATTGCTGCTTTTTCATTCCATTTCAACTTGCTTATAGTACTTGGTTTGAAACCAATATTACCAGTAACATCAAATGATCTTGTCACTTTTGTTGTACCAGTAGAGAAAATTTACAACTTGACATGCCAGGCTGAACTCATATTATGCAAATAGTTAGTCTAAATTCATATTGTACTAGAAGATAAAAAATAATGTACGTCAATTTAAAATAAATACTTTTAAATTCATTTTCATTTTGAAACACCCCCGTCCCAATAACTGATAGCCTTTTGTATAGGATTGTGATTGCCTTATCCTGCCCCTTTTTCCTTTACTAGTAGTAGGTATTGAAGGTGTATGGTAATCAGGAGGTGCAGAAGAGGATGTAGAATTATCAGTAATTACTGCTGATGTAGATCCACTAGGTGGTGCAGATGTAGATGCACTAGGTGTTGCAGGTGCACTGGGTGTTGCAGGTGCACAAGGTGTTTTTCTTTCTTCTTGACCTCTTTGCTGAAGGATCACCTTCTGTTTGTTGTTTCTATACACATAAACAAAAAATGAAAATGATCATAGTTGTTATAGATCAATTCAAAGTTAAAATATTACCTTTTGCCTACCTCTTCCCTTTCCTGAATCTGAAGTCTTCCTCTTTCCATTGTCTGAATTTGTTGGTTGTTTCCTTGCTGATGACTCAACACTTTGCAGACATCCTCTCTTGTTGTGGCCTCTAGCATTACAATTATTACATGTCATGGCAAGTCCAGTTCTATTTAACTTTTTAGATATTTTACTTTTAACAACTTTTTTTCTTCTAATCTTACTTGGCCTGCCAGACATATTTTTTATTTCTGATGGTGCAACTTTGGAATTAGTAGACACAAGTCACATGCCCATATTTGTGACTGGTTGAAGAACATTGACATAAGTCCTCAAGTAAGTTGCCTTACTGTAGCAGTCATCAATGTAATCAAGAGGATCATATTTTTTGAAAGTAAATTGCAACCACACCATGTGCACATGGTATGCCTTTTAACTGTCATGCCCTACAACTACAAGTCCACCTGCCAAGATCCACAGTGTGTTTACATAGTCCTTCTCTCACTTTAAACCCATCAACTCCATTAAATTTAATAGTACAATTCATTGACTTATTGTTACACCCGGTAAAATTACCAAAATACCCCTAAATGAGAAAACGCGTCTTCCCAATTTGTTTTGGAAAATCCAAGGTCGGGAATGTGATAAGCATAAAATATTGTGTGGAAAAATGATCTTGGTTGATTTTTAGAGCAACTGAAATAAAATATAATTTTTTAGGGAAAAAACACAATTCCAAAAAAGTGTGCGACAAGTCCGCAGCACGG
Source organism: Solanum aculeatissimum (assembly GCA_038996855.1). NCBI lineage: Eukaryota > Viridiplantae > Streptophyta > Magnoliopsida > Solanales > Solanaceae > Solanum > Solanum aculeatissimum. Next base: position 10,122 of record JBCEWC010011529.1, on the reverse strand, counting down.
ACTGGTCGCAGAATTGCACTTAGTCTGGATCCCATTATTTTCTATGAGATTAGAAAATTTATCAAAAAAATTATGGAGAAAATTTACAGGTGCGCGACAGGTCCGCATTGTGGACCTGGTCCATCGACCTGCTCCTTTGGAGTTTAAAATTTTAAAACTGACGAGGGGCATTCTTGATATTTCTCCACCCCTCCTAAACTTAACCCACAACCAATATAAGTCGTTATAGATCTAAAAAGGGCTACAAAACCCATTCTAAAGTCCCTAACGGTAAAAACTAAGTGCAGACTTTGGGCCAAAAAAAGGAGAAAGAGATAGGATTCTGAGGATTGAGGCTAACTTCTTGCGAAGTTGATTGAAAAACTTCATATCAAGTATGTAAGGCTAACCTAAAGCATGAAATTGTTCTTCCATGTGCCCCTTGATTGAGATAGATTGGTGGATGAGAGTATTGAGTCTCTATGCATATTTTCTTGAATGTTTTCTTGTAAAATTATTTATATCCTATGTATTTTAGTATGTGAATGATCATTACAAACTTGATTTCCTGAATAAATGCTTTTACATGAGTTATTTTCACAAACATTACATACTACTTCATAAAAGAATGCACGAATGAACCTAGGGATTGAGTCTAGAGCCTTGACAACACGATTGTGATTGTGATTATGATGTAAGCATGATGGTAGGTTGATAGAACTTGATTGTCCTAAGAGTCTTCATAATTGAATTCTAAAGATTGGTCAAATTGATAGTCCTTTTAATGATTGATCTAAATTCTTTGAAAGATGTGATTGAGAACTGATTTGATTTGATGGAGTAATATGAGCTCTTATGAGTCTCATTGATCATATTGATTGAGTTTGATCATTTATAAGCATCTAGTCTTGGGATGAGTATCAAACACCTAATTGAGTGAGGGTAAATCCAACTTGACTCATTAACTACATCGCCAAATGTAGATGAGGATATAACCACTAAGTTGGATATTTCCTCTTGAACTGATCAGTCCTTAAAATAATAGAGGACTTGTTCGATTGTCTAGATTAGTGAGGGATTCAAGTTTTTCTTACCTTGGCAAGGTATGGACGATTGTGGTAATATGAACAGGATTGTTGTACAATCACTAGCTCATAAGTGGTTATTATCAGATAAGAGAAAATCCCATATAGATTCTATACTGATAGTACTCTGAGTCGGTTTGATTGGATTGGTATTGATGGGTCATTGTCTACTCTTTATTCTTGCTTTAGATAGATATTTGACATTACTGACTGAGTTCTTATCTCTCGATCTGAGTTATTTGAGTTGATAGTATTTTACCTTGATACATGTTTCATTCAGCCATTTTACATACTCGTACATTTCACGTACTGACATTCATTTGGAATGTACATTTCATGATGCAGAGACAAGTACTAGAGATCATCAACCGACGTTTCGTTAGGGATCTTTTCCCACTTTTCTGCTGATTGGTGAGTCCTCTCTAATCTCGGAGGATGCACTTTATTTATTTCATCTAGCTATAGAGTTAGACTTTAGATTTTGATTCCATTTTTATTTAAGGTAGCCATGGACCTATCATTGGCACCATTGAACAGTTTATACAGGCTTCATAGACTAGAGTGGAATTGTTCGATTAGATATTATTTTGAGCTAGTTTATTTCATACTAGCTTCAGTGATTTAATATGATTATATAAGATTGAGTTATCCACTTTTTATTATCATAGTCTTCCGTTGATTTTTTTACTATATTGACTGAATAAATGTGATGAGGCCAAGTGATTCTCTTGGGAGTAAACAATGGTTTTTGAGTGTCGACCATACCAAGGGTACCCTCACGGGGCGTGCCACTTGTCAATATTTTTCTTTAATACCTTCAAAGCTATTGAAAATAAATTACACTTTCAAGTATTTGGGAACTCTCTTAACTTAGGTATTCTTGTTATCATCTTCACTATTATCTCTTCAAGCATAGTGATGATTATCTTGTGTCTTGTTGCCAAGATTCATGCATTAAAACACTCAGACATGTTGTTATCTACATAATCACATTTTACTTCAGCATTGAAGTAAACTTTATACCAATACTCTATGTTTTTGTACATTAATTCCTCCATCATTTTTTGTGGATCAAGCAACTTCATTTTCTTCACATTTTTTCTCAATTGAGATTCAAACGTACTCTTAGCAATCAATTAGAACTATTGTCTTCTTTGAAGACCTCTCCAGTCCTTAGACCAGTTAGCTAAGATATGCCTAGCACACTTTCTATGTTCAACAAGAGGTAAAATATCTTGAATTGCTGCAAATAATCCCTTTTGTAATGGTAAATACAATAGAGAAAGTTAACAATAAATAATAAATATAAATAAATAAATAAATTAAAAAATACAAATGCACTACATATACCTTTTGCATATCTGTAATCAAGGTGAGATCTTCATCGTCTCCTAGTCTTAGATCATCCTTTAATAGTTTGACAAACCATATTCATGTATTTTTGTTTTCATACTAAACTACTGCCCAAGCAAGTGGCAGTATATGATTATTAGCATCTTTGGCCACAACAACTAACAACTAGCCTTTACAAACTCCTTTAAGAAAATAACCATTTAAACCTATGCACTTCCTACAATTTAAGAATGCCTTCTTCAATGAATCAAAGAAAATATAGAAGCTTTGAAATATTGGCCTACCAAGTGCATCAAGCTCACCTACTTTAACAACACAGGTGCTCCCTGGATTGGTCGTCAACAGTTCATCTTTATAGTTTAGAATTCTGCCATATTCCACAATATGATCACCCATGATGTCTTTCAATACTTTAGCTCTGGCCCTCCTAACAGTAGTCTTGCCAACATGAATTTTAATTTTTTTCCTAATTAACTCTTGCAACTTGGAAACTCTTATGTTTGGCTGCTCAATGATTCTTTCTCTAAAGATAGAAAAAATGAACTTTGCATTACACAAATAATTTCTAGTTGTACTGTTGTAAGTATGCTTTGGTTTGTAAGTCATTATCATGAAGTCATTTTTTGTATTGTCAAGACATGCATACAAAAGTCACGGACAACCATCTTTGCACCTCACTCTAATTCTTTTTGGCTCATTCACCCACTTCTCTATCTGAACCCTCTTTTGGATAGCATATCTAATTACTGCTTTTCTAAATTCTTTCACATCTGAAAAGACCATACCCAACTGCCACACAATATTTTTGGCAGTACAATCATGAATAATTTTCTTATTTCTTGCGCTCCTTCTCCTTAATAAATTTACACTTCTTGATAAATTTATATTTTTATATTCAACATCTTCATCACTAAACTCAGCTTCATCTATTTCAAAACTGTCAGTATCAAAACTAGAATAATAGGGCTCATCACTTCCTAACCTTCCTTCAACACTTATTTTACCTGTTTGAGTTTCATGAAAACCTAAATCTGGTCCAACACCTACTGATACCTCTTCAATATGAGCTGGTACTCTCATTTATTTTTCTTCTTTGAAAAGTCCTCTTTTTAGCCCTCAAATCTCTAACCTCCTCATGTACATCACTGCCAATATCATCATCATTGTCTCCAACCAATCCACCCTTAGACTCAACACTTTCTGCAGTTGAGTAATCAGAACCCTCTTCCTCTATGAAATCAGATTCAACTGTACCTAAGTCTACATCATCAACATTTATAGTACTAGGATCTGCAGTAGTTGGAGGATCCATGGTAGGAGGAGATCTATTAGCAGAAGTTGTAGTGGGAGGAGTTTTGGTAGGACTTGTAGCAGTTGTAGAGGGAGGAGGTATGGTAGGACTTGCAGCAGTTGCAGAGAGAGGAGTTGTGGTAGGAATTGCAATAGTTGTAGTTGAAGGAATTGAGGTAGGACTTGCAGCAGTTGTAGTTGGAAGAATTGTGGTAGGACTTGTAGCAATTGCAGAGGGAGAAGTTATGGAAAAAGGAGATCTACTATTAAAGGTAGCACTTGTAGTAAAAAGGTCTTCACCTACCCCATTTTTTGGACCACTACTTTGGTCATTTACTTTATTAAAAGTTGAATCAGATTCTTTCTTATCCCCATGACTAATATTTTCTAATAAAATGGGCTTGGGCTGCACAACTGGTTCGTCAATCAAGTGCTTTACATAGACCTCCAAAATATCCCCATCTTTCAAAGCAAAACACTAGAAAAGACACAATCACCACTGATGTTGTCCCAAATTTTCAAAAAGACACCTTAACTTTGCAGGCGTCCTATTACCACCCTAAATAATTTTAAACTAGTGTTATTATATCATTTTTTGTCAACCTGGCATAGAGAGTATGCACTCTCTTTAAGGGGCATGAAAAACTTAAAATAATGATATAACTTTATTTTTATAAGTATTTTGTTATAAAATATGTTTTCTTGTTTTACTTATTAGTTTAACTTTCTTTCTCTATTTCTTTTGCTTTTTTTCATTTCTTTCGTCTTCAAAAATTCATTGTAATCTCCATTGAAGCTCCCCACTCTCAATATCACCATTTTTATCATAACTCCACCCTTTTTCTTGTACTATTATTAGTTTAACTCTCTTTTCAATTTTAAAACTTTATCTAAATATTTTTTTTCACATTTCAAACAATTTGAATAAACCCATTAGATTTTAAGAAGATTAGGTTGTATTATTTGTTTTTTTAATTTGAGTTTCAAGTAACTTCTTTCAATGTTTGAGGAATTCATTGATTCTTTTAAAATTATCCTTTCTGATTTTGAAGTTATGTGACAGAGATAAATTGATTGATGATTCCTTCAAAAATTTGAATTTGCTTAAGAAAATTATTAATTTTGTCATCCATAACTCAACAAAGTCTTGAAAATAGTGTGATTTGTTTTTAAAAAACTTATTGAGAAAAAAGAAAGTTGATTGAAGAAGTAGGAAAAAAAGAAAAAAATTGGGGGAGGGGGATGTAACAACTCAAATTTTTTTGAATCTTGCATTACTAGTTGAGGGCTAATTTGAGGTGGTCTTAGTTAGCTTATGAGGTTCCCGAGTCTCTCTTGCATGACCGTCTTGGAAGAACTCGTATTGGTTAAATTTTGCTTGATGTCTTGTGGATGTGCTGATTTTAAATAGCCATATCTCTTGGTACGAAATGAACTGTTTGGCCACGATCTATCAAATTGAAGGTCCTTGAGTTATCTTTTCGACGCACTTGGTTTCACTCAATTTGGAGTTCGAATGTGGAAGTTATGACCTTCACAGTAGGACTGTCTGTGCAGGGAAAATGTTCTGGAAAAGGGAAGAAGGAGTTTGGTTAAGGCAGTGGACCACGAGAGGGTCCACAGATCGTGTGGAGGCTCACGACCCGTGAGCCCGATCCGTGGAGTGTTCCAATGAGCAGCATGAGCCATAGACCAAGACTCTGAGCCATGTAAGGCTCCACAGACCAGTTCACGGTCCGTGTGAAGTCTCATGGCTTGTGAGCCTGTCCGTGTGGTGTTCCAGTAAGTTTCCAGGATTTGTGCTGAGGCCCAGAGCCAAGTGAGGCTCCACGGACCGGCTTACGGTCCGTGTGAGGCCTCATGGCCCGTAAGGCCTATCCATGTGGAGGTCCAGAGAGTTGCCCAGGGATTTTATTGTCTGATGATCCAAATGTCGCTTTATGACAGGGTTCACGGACCGTGAGTCACTACACGGTCTGTGTAGTGTACCGTCGACGACTGTTTCTAGTTTTTCTTCCTTATTTTATTAATGATTTGATTGTAATTTTAATTAATCCTAAGGCCATTTTAATAATTTTAAACCCTCCTAAAACCCCTGATTAAAGCCCTATTCTCTCCTATCCAATTCAATTTCTTCAAGTTCCTTCAAATTGCTCTCATCCTCCATTAAATGCTAGCTTGAGGATCAAGGGGAAAAATTGATTATTCTTCCAATTCTTGTTGTTCTTTGTGATTTATCTCAGGTATGTGGGTTTGATTCATGGTTCTCCTTTCAACCATGAAGATCCAAAATCCTTTTCTTCAATTCTGATGAATTTTAGTTTGCTTGTAAATAGGTCTTTTAAATTTATGAATGATTTAGTTCAATTGAGTTGTGGGCTGTACTTTAATACTGATTTAAAGTTTATTTAAATTCAATTATCATGTTTTGCATTGGAATTATGAAGACTCAAATATGCATGGTCCCTTGAAAGCTTTTTTAGGCATGGGTAATGTAAATTGTGATTTTAAATTTGGGATTTTCTCATGGATTTCACTTGAATTTTATATTATATTGTTGAATTAAGATTGAATCTCTATTGCCCATGCATTCATCTCCTCATTCATGACATATGCATTACATGAAAGGTTTGAAATGATGAAACTCTTGATATGATTTGGCTTGATTTTGGCAAGACATGGAAATTGACTAGAATGTGATCACATCATGTCTGGACATTGCTTTTTAGCACTTTGGGTGTTTTTACCACTCTGTTCTATTAGAATGAGCTACTCCTTTGCATTGGTCTATGAAAATGATATTCGGAAGTTCTGTTTGGGGTTTGAAAGGTTTTGAAATGTGATTTGGGGCTTGTAGCCATCTTGCATTGTTCTTGGAATTGAAAGGTTGAAATCTCTATTTTGAAAGCTTGTATATGTATATGTATTCCCGTGGGATGTGACTTAGCACCGAGGAATTGGAGTCGGGGTGGACTATATCCAAGGATCCATACTCCTTTTCGTCAAACCATATGCCAACATGAGTTACCTCCCTAGATGGGAGTGATTTGTATCCCCTTTTTAAGGGTTGGCCTGGGATCTACCTGGCAAGTAGTCCGAATCCAAGTAGTATCTCGCTCGGGTTCCCTCTATTGTCGGTTAAGGTCACATCCCCTCTATGATATGTAGGTTGCATTCATGCATCATGGCACTTCATGATATATTGTTCCCTTGCTTATATATATATTCTCACTATACGTATATGTGCCCTTGTCATCTAGCTTATTAGTAGGTTCATACGCATTGCATGCTCGCATTCATAGTGCATTTTATGTGCTAACCCATACTCTTTGTCTACATGTTTTAACCATGTAGGGACCGGAGGTGATACTCATCTACCATTGGACGTCTAGCGAGATCCTTGTTCTTGTTGATCGTTGTGAGCCCTATGCTCCAAGGGCATTACCACCTTCCCTCTATTTTATGCTTGTATTTCCTTTTACTTATCTTATGACTTGAGGGTGAGCTCGGGGTCATGTTGAGGCCCTCGTCATACTCTTGTAGAGACATTATTGGACATGTATCGAAATCTATTGAACGCCGTATTATGTGCTTGTTGAGACGTTATGACTTTCATGCTTTGCCATTGTTACTTATATTTGATTATGCTTCCGCTTATGCTATTATGATTTGTTGGTTGGGAATGTGCTTATGTGGAAAGTCCCTATCCCATCTTGCCCCCATAGCTTGAGTCATACTTACCCACCCCTTAGAACGTAATTGCTATGTGCTATGTGATTCATGGTCATCCCATTCCTGGCAACATCCCCATAGCTTGAGTCCAAAGTCCCGATACCCTTAGAATTATGTGTTATTTACTTTATTACGCGCTTCTGAATCGATGATGTGTGTGATGATGCTACGATGGCTTGATCGAGGACTCTTGGGTTCTCCTTCGCCATGTCACATCTAGGCCCTACTCTCGGGTCGTGACAGGGGAGGGGGGCTGCTCAGTTCGAGAGGATGGGGTGAAGGTGGGAGGTGAGGAAGAAGAAGAAGAAAGAAAGGAGGGGGGTGAATAGTTGAAGGTGAAGTGAAATTTAATATTAAAGTTAATAAAAGTTCAAGTCAAAAAGTAAGAGAGAGAAAAAGAAAAAAAAGAATAAAAAAACTTACAATAAAAAATTATAATTTAAATTAATTTACACGTGTCACATATTGAGTGGTGTGTGATACCACTTGCTTTGTAAAATTTGGGGCTGGTCAAAAAATGATGTAATAATGTCGGTTCATAATTATTTAGGGGGGTGATAGGACGCACACATAGTTAAGGTGTCTTTTTGAAAATTTGAGATAACATCAATGGTGACTTTATGTCTTTACTCGCAAAACACAAGTCTAAAATATCCATATCATTGTCAATATCTGTCAAAATACGATTGTTAGGTGTTCTAATAGTAAATGTGCAAGCTGTATTATATCCCAAGTCATTAGGATATCCTATCCACATCAACATCCAAAAGTTTTGTGACTTTCCCACCAATATATACTGGCTGTCCACTACTCAAATCTAACACCCCACCATAATACCATCTTAAAGTAATTAAAGTGAATCCACTCATATCCTACATGAACAGAATGAAAGAACAGAAAATAACTTAAGTTTATACAATGTACATGAAATATACAACATTAACTGAACACAATATCATATATATGAAAGACAAAAAAAACCCTAATTAAACAAAAATACACAACACTAATTGAACACAACAATATTGTAACATAATACATTGCACGTTTTGGGGGTAACATAGTATGCACATACTATTGTACACAATTTTGTTCTTAATTTTTCAAATTAATAGTAAAATTAAAAAGCTTTAATCAAACGTTATTGTCACAGCTAAAAATATCCGTCAATAAGTAATCAAGGTTCTTCATGATAATGTTGTTCTACATTTTTCAAACTAAAGGTAACAATTAAAAAAACCTAATCAAACTCTACCATCAATAACAATGGATAATAAGAACAAGGGAACAAACCTTAACTTAGAGAAATAGCCAAGAAAATTTTAATGAGACGTCTACCAAGTCAACCAAATGTCAATCATCAAACATGCAAAGGGTTTTCAAAAGTCATGAAAGAAGAAATGGATCTGAGAATTGAATGAAGAAGGAAAAGAAAAGGATCTGAGAGAAAGAAAGTGAAAAAAGATCTATGAAAAAAGAATTAATTAGGAGAAAAGAGAGTTCAAAAGTCATGGGGTCCCAGTTGTTATACGTGGCAGCGCGTGTAAACAAACATTTATATTTATCTGATTTAAGTGGACACACCAGCCAATAAGGGTCACTAAATAAAGAAAATAAAAGGTTCAGGGGGTCATAGGTCTCTCTTGAAGGTAAAGTCTGTAGTTGAAAATTTGAGTATACGTTGGGGGTATTTTTGACTATTTTCTCAACTGAAGTGGTATATGTTGAAATAGATGATAATTAACTGTACAAAAAATGGAATATGTTGAAACAGATGCACTCTTCTGTGATTAATTTCCAAATGAATTGATATGTGTTGGAACATATGACAATTATGTTGGTGGCAACAAATACCACTTATGTTGGAACAGATGCACACTTTTTTGTAATTAATTTCCAACTGAATTGCTATATATTGGAACAAATGGCAATTTTATTGGAAATTGTATTAAATCTCTGGCAAAAGATATCACTTCTGTTGGAATAGATGCACACTACAATGTGATTAATTTCCAACTAAATTGGTATATGTTGGAACAAATTACACTTATAGTTAATAATACAAACAAAATACACTTCATAAAATGTACAATTCATTCAATAGTATACATAATAAAAGTTAAGTAATAAATAATTGCATAATAAACATTGTTAGTCTTTAATTACAAAGCATGATAATTGCATTAGGGTTCCAAGCTCCTACTTTCTATCCTATAAGCCCAAACTCATTGCATTCTCCCGATATAATTTTCATTCAACAGAGTATTGGAAGTTCTATCCTAGTGCTTTTTAGCAAATGCTCAACAAATGCAAACAATCAAGACGCGCATACGACACCAATGTTATTTGTGGAAATGTCCTTCTTTTGTTCATTAAAATTCAGGGATTCATGGAGTAATTTTATAGGAAAATGCTTTATTATTTCAACTTTGCCTCAAAAAAATTGGGAATAAGTCCATCATAGACTATATCAATGGAAAAAACTATCAATCTTCATGTCACGCCTCCAACTCTACAAAGATGGACGACACTCAGTGCCCTCTAGGCCTGAGAGAACCAATATATAACCTGTGCTTATCATGCATATGTATATGACAACTCTACTAAGATAAGAGATCAAAATAAGTAGCACCAAACTTACATACAGGACTTGGCCGTTGAGGCCATAACTATTTAGAGACAA
>JBCEWC010011528.1:0-16613 GCA_038996855.1 Solanum aculeatissimum | reverse complement strand
AAAGTTGCAGCAGTCTAAACAGAGGACTTTCTGGAACACTTGACGAGCATTTTAACGGACCGTTTGAAGGTTGACGGACCGTCTAAGTGTCCCGTGAACCCATACTTAGTCCCCTAAACACATACATGGATTTTCCTAGCTACTGTCACTTTTGACGGGATAGTACACGAGCCGTTTAGGGTCAAACGAACTGCTTAAGGTCTCGTGGTCAAGTTTCCCGTATCTTCCAAATTTCAGGCAGTCCCACAATTTTTGCCATAACTTTCTCATACGAACTCAGAATCGAGTGAGACAAGTTACGTTGCAAAGACAATTCAAATATATTCAATTTTATATGTAGTAGGCTACATAGTTCAAATCACACCAAAAGTTATGCTTCTGCGAAGCTCACTGTCCAAACGGCCCCTCTAGGCCCCAAAATGACCCGTTTTGCGTTCAGCCACTTAAACTCAACCCGTGGCTACCAAATTTCAATCATGACTTGTATAACATCATACAAGATCAACCATAAGGAGTTTAGTAAATTTTCGGGTTGTTACACATTTGGAACACTTACCCACCAATCATAAGCATTCTTTGTAATAGTGAGACAGCATACCTAAATTTGGCAACATCCGAACACTCTAATTTCTCAAACACCCTCTCTATACGTTCCATCCATTGCTCAACATCAGTGGGATCAACAGTGCCTTCAAACTCTACTCCACCCATTTTCCTCATTTTCTTGAAGTTTATCCCATTAGGATCATGCACCACTTCAGACATGTGGTGGAAGAATTCAGCCATTTGTTGGAAAGAAGGATTTATAACCTGAGTACTATGGCTCATATGAGGATGTGGCCTAGGTCTTACACCCTGTTGGTTTTCCACATTAGACCCACTAGTGCGGGGGACGTATGGACCTAAGAGATGTTCGTCAACCCGTTCTAGTGCACGAGGTTGGGAATAAGAGTTATCTAATCCTTCCCGTGCTGCTTCTAGAGGTCTATTAGAGGAAGAGGCCATAATTTAATTCCTTCAAAAGCGAAGATCACATTCCATTAGGGACATGTACATGATGCATATGCACTCTACAAGCACAAAAATAGTATAAATCAGATAAATAAAGAAATAACATAACTTGGACCTTTTACAAAATAGAAAGGTATACAAGTAATTCACATCAAAAGTTCGAGGATCACAAGCCTAGGCTCTAATACAAATACTTGTAGCAACCCTTGTGAGAGGATGCCACTTCGGTATATTCTAGGCTTAGGTAATACTTACTAAAATATTAAGAGTATAATGCGCGACATATTAATCATAATTGAATAATGAATTTAAAAGAGTTACAGGTATATGATTTTGTCCTAAATGTAGTTCATTTGATTTCAGGTTCCAGTTTATGGCGTAAGCACCTTTCAAAATAATTTAAACCAATATCTTGTGAGATTTGTTTTCTACATTACCCATACTACTACAGTACATGCTAAAAATTATTACCATGTTAAAATACCGCGACGTAAATCTTATTAGCTCTTGGCTCATACAATCGCCTCAAAATAATTGATAATTTAATATAAAAGCAAGCTCGTTGTCTTCAAACTAACTAAACAAGCCAAAACATTAAGTTACAAACCGCAGTTTCATAATTTACACTAGCGTTCCAAATATACATATACATATGCAGCATGAGAATCATGCACATGTCCCAAAACTCCTACGATATATATGTCTAGATGCAAATGTGATCTTCTGTAACTCTAAAATTCATCTTTAATGGTCATCCTCAAGCATCATCTCTGGTATCCCCTACGATAGAAAAAACTATCGCTAAGCATAAAGCTTAGTGGTGTAAAAGCTATAAGTTAGAACCTTTAGATTCCTCAATTTACCTTTCTCAAGTCAAGGCAACACAATTGCAATATAATAAATAGACCAGGTGAACAGATAGATGAACAATGTCAAATATGATATTTAAAGGCCTAAGTGTCATGAGTTCCTGGAAGCATTTTTTTCCTTTTTACAACATAGTCAACTAACAAGCTTCGCTCAATATGTATGTCATGCCTTCACACCAAACATAATCAAGTATCAAGAAGGATCGAATCCCTATATCAAGAAAGGTGAAACCAAAAAATCAAGAGAAAGAAGAACCATATTAAGAGTGGCTATCTGGTTCGGGCTTAAAATGGACCATTTCCATACTTAGGACGAATAACAAATCCACAGTCAAGAAGACAATTGATCCGAACAAGAGGCATGTCGATAGTGCAAAGTCATATCCACAAGAAGGACAAAGTCCACAAGGATGTCAGGTGATCCAACAATCCATACAAATGGGCTAATTGAGCAAGTGTCTTGCAAGTCTCAAAAGATATCACCACAATAGGATAAAATAATAAGAACATAGATAAGATACCAAGGTAACCTTTAAATGTACCAGCAAGTAACCAGAGAACAAGAACAAGTTTTTTTACACAAACCTTAACCTTTTAACACACAATGACCCTACCGAGTTCAAGTCGTGGATCAACACGACATCCACTTCTTCAAATAATTCCTTTAAGATTGTACAAGAGTGTAAGCACCTTAATACTCAATTCGAATGCTCATTTAATATTCAGCACTTTCAATAGGTAAAAACTAACAATATAGATACCAAAAGTGATCCCCATTTTTACAAATCACACCTTTTTGGACGGCTTGACTTCCTTGCATTGTAACTAAATTTTGAATTAGTAAATGGAAAAAACAGGCTTTTCAGTATACATAAAAGTTGTAGGTATATGAATTTAGGTTGCAAAACATCAAGAATCACTACAAAAGACCTTTTGTAAAAGAATTTATAATCGAAACATTAACAGGTACACACAAAGGATTTCTAAGTTGAGAATCTAGGCAGGACTTGTCCTAAATTGCATCCACTGTTTTAAATCCATAAATACCAAATTGATCACAAAATGAACATAAAAGTTGTATATACATATCTTGGGTTTGAAAGTAACCAATAACCATCACAACATACAACTCACACATCAATATATGCTTAAAATACTAACAGCAGTACTTAGAAGGCTTCTCAGACAGAAAAACTGGCCAGAAACTTTCTCTGTGTTTCTTCCCCTTTTTCAGTATCATAAAAACATATTCAGAATTTCACATAAACATAAAAGTTGTAGGTATGTGAATTAATGTTTCAAAACATATTTACACACTTAAAACTTAGCTATATACAATGATATGTTACACAATTACTAAACACTACACAGTTTCAAGATAAAATTTAGCCACTTACCAAAGGGTGGGGGTTTCTGGATCTTTTGCTCAAAGGGACTAGTTTTTTTTCATGATTTCTTTGATGTATAATGGTATGAGGGAGTTTATAAGGTTAAAATACTCTTGGAACCGACTTACCTTAGAGTGAATTATATATAAATATATAAAAGTAAGTTAAGGAGCTGCCCAAGAAATAGTGGCTACCCAAAACTCTATTTTTTTCATTCTTTTTTTTTGTCTCCTCACACCTTAATCTATAATATTATGTATTGTATAATATATAAGGTTTCATAACAGTAAATCAATATTACACTAAGACAACCCCTCCCCTTTTCCTTTTTGATGATTCAAGAAAATCAATTCCTCTAACGACACAAATTCGAGTCAAAGAGTTGTGAAGTAGGGGTTGATTTTATCTCAAGGGAATATCATTTTGAAAGTGAGTACATGATTTAATAGTAAGGGCGTTAAATGATGACTGAGTTCCTTAATTACTGAGTTGAGCTATTTGAGTTGATGTTATTCTGCCTTTACATGTTTCATTCTGCCATTTTACATTCTCGTACATTCCACATATTGACGTCTATTTTGGGTCTGTAACCTTTCATGATGCAGAGACAGGTACTAGTGGTCATCAGCATGCACTCCGTTGAGGACTTATTTACATTCAGTTGATTGGTGAGTCCTCCCCTACTTTTGGAGGATACTATGTTTTTTTCTGGCATTGAATTCAGACTTATTATATTTTATTTTGAGGTAGTCATGGACCTGTCATTGGCACCACTTAGTAAGATGTTTAGAGGCTTCATAGACTTGATTTTCGAGTTATGTTTTAATGTTATTCTTGACTAGTTTCTTTCGCACTAGTCTTGCTTAGTTGATGGATAAATTATTTTTCCTTTGGCCTTTGATTTCTGTATATCATTGTGTTTTCTTGAGTATTCTTTATCATTGATGTCTTCCGTTATTAGAATGTGATTAAACGAATGTGATAAGGTCGAGTGGTTCGCATGGGTGCTAGCAATAGTCTTTGAGTGCTGGCCACGCCAAGGGTATCCTCCCAAGGCATGACAAACTTGGGATCAGAGCACAAAGTTCAAGTGTCCTAGAGAGTTTATGAAGCCATGTCTAGTAGAGTTTTGTTTATGGGTGTGTTGTGCACCATACTTTATCAATAGGAGGCTATAGAATATTAGGAATTATTACACTTCTCTTGTATTCTGAGTTTGTGCAATAGAGTTTACCTCTATTAAAGTATCTATCTGAATCGTGCATTCTGCAATTGCATATCATGCCTCCTAAGCATACCGCCACTCAAAGAGATATTTTAGCCTCTAATGTTGTGAATCCCCCACCAAAGGTGCCTACTCAAATGGAGATGAGAGGTCGAAGTTGACCAACTAGAGCCACCGGTGTTCCACAAGCACCCACTGCTCCACTTGCTCCTACTAAAAAAGTTGATTTCAGAGGAGCTATCACTACGCTTACCCAACTAGTAGCCGCTCAGAGTGGAAACTGGAGATCACAAACCCATAGCTCTAGCTCCCAAGAGACAACTGCTGCAACCAGACTTAGAGATTTTTGGAGGATGAACCCACCAGTCTTCACAGTATCTAAGGTTTAGGAAGACCCCCAGAATTTTATTGATGAGATGTGAAAGATGTTGAAAAATATGCATGCGATCGAGACTGAGGGAGTTGAACTTTCTTCCAATCAACTTAAGGGTGTGGCAAATGTTTCGTACAATCAATGGGAAGAAATTAGTCAAGGTGAGGATGTTAAACCTGCCATTTGGAGTGATTTGGAGAGTGTCTTTCTTGACCACTTCTTTCCACAAGAGTTGACAGAAGCAAAGGTTGAAGAGTTTGTCAACTTGAAGAAGGAGGGGATGATTGTCAAAGAATATAGCCTCAAGTTCATACAGTTGTCCAGGTATACTACAGAGATGGTCCCTGACATAAGATCTAGAATGAGAAAGTTCATATCCGGCTTGGGTAAGCATGTGAAAAAGGAGTGTGAAGCGACATTGCTGATTTCGGGCATGGACTTCTCTAGAGATATGGTCTATGCGCAACAACTTGAGGAGGATAAGAAGAGAGACAGGGAGGAGCATTTGCGCAAGAAGGCTAAATCAGCAGGGCGTGATCCTAGCCAACAAAAGCAAAGTAAGGGGAAAAAGTCCTATTTTCGGAAGAGGTCTTCAAACTATGCACCATCCTCAGTAAGTTCACCAACTCCGATTAATAGGTATGATCAGAAGTCACAGGGCTATCAGAATTCCAGAGCTCAGGGTTCTCATTCCCAATCTAGTGTGGCTCAAGGTGCAAGGGGGAAACCACCATATGGCAAGTGTGGCAGACTCTACCTAGGTGAGTGCCAAAGGGGCAGCAATGCTTGCTTTAAGTGTGGATAGACTAGTCATTTCCAGAATGAGTGCCCAATGAGAAGGGGCGTGAAGGAGGTTATAGAGATAATTTTTTGGAAACACCATAGGCCAGTGGTAATAAGAGAGGTTCCACTACTAATACGGGCAGGGGTACAAACTATCTATATGCGATGGACAATAGACAGGATCAGGAAGTTACACCAGATATTGTTACAGGTATGCTTCGAGTCTTTTCCTATGATGTATATGCCTTGCTTGACACCAGGTGGCACTTTATCATTTATGACTCCATATGTGGCTAGTAAGTTTGAGATCCTTCCTGAATGTCTTCTTGAGCCCTTCAATATTTTTACTCCTACTGGTGAGTCTATCATAGCTGAAAGGATTTATAGAGATTATGTAGTGTCCATTTATCATAGAGATACTCTTGTTGGTCTGATTGAGTTAGAGATAGTTAACTTCGATGTGATCTTTGGCATGGATTGACTTTACGCCTGTTATGGCTCTGTCAACTGTAGAACTTGGACGGTCAAGTTTTAATTTTTGAATAAGCCTGTTATAAAGTGGAAGGGTAGTTCTACAGTGTCAAAGGGTAAGTTTATTTCCTACCTTAAGGCCAGAAAGCTAATTTCTAAAGGGTGTATCTATCACCTCATGTGAGTTAAGGCTGATGATGTAGAGTTTCCACCTTTTGAGTCAGTTCCATTTGTCAATGAGTTTCCTGATGTCTTCCCTGATGATAATTTTGGAGTCCCTCTTGATAGGGAGATTGACTTTGGGATTGATGTTCTCCCTGATACTCAACCCATATCTATTCCTCCGTATAGAATGGCTCTCGTTGATTTGAAAGAACTGAAGCAGTAGTTGAAAGATCTTTTATATAAGGGCTTTATTAGGTTGAGTGTCTCTCCATGGAGCACTCCTGTATTATCTGTTTGAAAGAAGGATAGTACCCTCAGGATGTGCATAAACTATCACCGATTGAATAAGGTGACCATTAAGAATAAATATCCCCTTCCAAGAAGGGATGACTTATTTGACCAACTTCAGGGTGCTACTATTTTCTCCAAGATAGACCTCCGATCAGGCTATCACCAATTGAAAGTGAGAGAATGTGACATCCCAAAGATGGCTTTACTAACTCAATACGGTCACTTCGATTTCATGGTAATGTCCTTTGGGTTGACAAATGCACCTGTAGCTTTCATGGACTTGATGAATAGAGTGTTTAGACAGTATCTTAACATGTTCGTGATTGTATTTATTGATGACATATCAATGTAATCCAGAGATGAGAAAGAGCATGTCGATCATCTTTGAGTTGTTCTTCAGACGCTCAAGGACAGTGAGTTGTATGCAAAATTCTCCAAGTGTGAGTTTTGTCTCAAGTCCATGGCTTTTTTGGGCCATGTGGTTTTGGGCGGCAGCATACAAGTGGATACTCAAAAGATTGAGGTGGTCAAGAATTGGCCTAGACCAACCTCTCCCACATACATAAGGATCTTTTTGGGTTTGGCTAGCTACTACCACAGATTTATTAAACGATTCTCTTCCATATCTGCACCGTTTAATAGACTGACTCAGAAGAAGATCAAGTTTTAGTGGTTTCATGAATGTGAGAAAAGTTTCTAAGAGTTGAAGACCAAATTGACTACTGCACCAGTATTAACTTTGCCTGAAGGGACTGATGGATTTGTCATTTATTGTGATGCCTCTAGAGTGGGATTGGGATGTGTGTTGGTGTAGAAAGGAGAGGCAGTTGCTTATGCTTCCAGACAACACAAGTTCGATGAGAGAAATTATCTAACCCGTGATCTTGAGTTGGCTATGGTGGTATTTGCACAAAATATTTGGCGCCATTACTTGTATGGGGTGCATGTAGATATGTTTACTGATCACAAGAGTTTGCAATATGTATTTAGTCAGAAAGAACTCAATCTAAGGCAAAGGAGGTGGCTAGAGTTGCTCAAAGACTATGACATGAGCATCCTCTACTACTCAGGTAAATCTAACATTGTTGTTGATGCTCTTAGCAGATTGTCAATGGGCAGCACGACCCATATTGAGGAGGGAAAGAAAGAGTTGGAAAAGGAAGTGCATAGATTGGCCCGATTGAGAGTACAACTTGAAAAGTCTAACGAAGATAGAGTTAATGCTCAAAATAGTTCTGCATCATCTCTTGTAGTAGAGGTGAAGGAAAAGCAAGACCAAGACCCCATCTTATTACAATTGAAGAAAGAAGTGCATAAACAGAAGGTGATGAGTTTCACTAAAGGGGGAGATAGAGTATTGAGGTATCAAGGTAGGCTGTATGTTTCAGATGTTGATTGTGTTCGAGAGAGGATCATGGCAGAGGCCCATAATTATAGGTATTCCATTCATCTGGGATCAACTAAGATGTACCACAACTTAAGAGGGTCTACTGGTGGAGTGGAATGAAGAGGGGCATTACTGAGTTTGTTCATAAGTGCCTAAATTTCAAACACGTAAAAGTTGAGCATCAAAGCCATGCAGAGTAGCCCAGAACTTTGAGATTCTAGAATGGAAATGTGAGATGATCAACATGGACTTCATCACAGGCTTAGCGAGGTCCTGCAGATAGCATGACTCGATTTGGGTGATAGTTGATCAAATGATAAAATATTCACACTTCTTGGCAGTAAAGGCTACTGACACTCAGAGGATTATGCTCGATTATAAATAAAAGAGCTTTTTAGATTGCATGGAGTTCCCTTGTCCATCATCTCAGACAAAGGAGCCCAATTTACTGCATAATTTTGAAGATCTTTCTAGAAAGGCTTTGGTTCGAAGGTGAATCTTAGCACTACTTTTCACCCTCAAATTGATGGTCAAGCAAAATGCACAATTTAGAACCTAGAGGATATGTTGAGAGTTTGTGTCATTGACTTCAAGGGTAATTGGGATGATCATTTACCTCTAATCGAGTTTTCTTACAACAATAGTTTTCATTCGAGTATTCAGATGGCTCCCTATGAGGCTCTTTATGGGAGGAGATGTAGATCACTGATTGGTTGATTTGAGGTAGGTGAAGCAGAATTAATTGGACCAAACTTAGTTCACCAAACCATGGAGAAAGTGAAAATCATTCGAGAAATATTAAAAACTACACAGAGTCATCAGAAATCCTAAACTGATGTTAGGAGGAGAGACTTAGAGTTTGAGGTCAAGGATTGGGTGTATTTGAAAGTGTCACCTATGAAGGGCGTGATGCAATTCGGGAAGAAAGAAGCTGAGTCTGAGGTACATAGTTCCTTACCACATTGTGAAAAGAGTAGGCAGTGTGACCTATGAGTTAAAGTTACCCCTAGAGTTAGCAGCCATCCATCCAATCTTTTACATTTCTATGCTTAAGAAGTGTTTGGGAGATCCATAGTTGGGTGTTCCTGTTGAAAGTATTGGAGTGAAGGATATCTTCAGTTACAAAGAGGTACCCATTCAAATCTTTGATCATCAGGTTCGCAAGTTGAGGACCAAAGAGATTGCATCTGTCAAAGTGTTGTAGAGAAATCTGTTTGTAGAAGAAGCTACGTGGGAAGTCAAAGAGGATATGAAGGTCAAGTACCCCCATTTGTTTCCACCTGTTGATGATGAGAGAGTAGATGGTAATGATTCATTCCTTAATTTTTGATTTTTCTCTATTTTGAGTTTGACCGGAAAAGGTACCTTAGAGTCCGAGTGATGGTAGAATTGAATTGTTGATTGTTTGAGTGTTTTACTTGCTTAAACTCCTAACCGAATGATTTCATGAGTGATTGAGTTATATGATTGTAAGAGTTCATGAGAAAATTCATGCCTTGACTCAGTTCTTAGATTTCTCATCATTCGAGGACGAATGATCCCAAGGGGGAGATAATGTAACATCCCCAAAGTTCATCCCACCTTGACTGAGTATTTACCCAGAGAAATTGGGAAAAATGACTGAGAATGTTTTTTGAATAAAGATACCACGAGAGCCACTACGGCTCGTAGAGTAATCCACGACCCATAAAGTGAGGTCTCGTAGGTCACCCCTGTGACTTATGAAATTTTTTAAACTTGAGGTCCATATATGAGACAACATACGACCCGTAAAACTATCCACGACCTGTAAATTGGTTTCATGAATTGGAGATTCAAAAATCAAATTTTTAGTATCTTAAGTTAGGAGTTATCAGATGACTCGTATAACCTTTTACGACTCATAGAAGAGGTTTCGTATCGAATTCCATTATCTCAAAACTTTGGACACTCTAATCCACAAGATAGACTTATGACTCATAAAGAGTTTCACGGCTCGTAGGCGAGATTTCGTGGGACATTCCAGTAGCCAAATTATCTGGTCTTCCTATCTACGAAAGGCCATCTACGGCCTATAGACTGTTCTACGGTTCATTGACGGGGTCTCGTAGACCCTGTGGTAGTTTCAAAAAGGGGTAATTTTGTCAAATCTTATCCCTTTTAATTAAAATCTTGGATGTTTTGGACTTAATTTAAGTCATAAAGAAAAATCCTAAGTGTATTATCCCATACTTAGAAATATTTTTTAGAGCATCGAGGAAGAGGAAAATGGCTTGGGTGTCACATTCAAGTCAAGGATTGTTGAAGTGTCGATTGTCCTCTATAATTCCAAGTATGTAAGGCTAATTAAAACATGGCTTTTATTCTTCCATGTGCCCTAGAGACTGAGTTATTGGAGTTTTGAACAAGTTGAGTCTTCCGTGGATGTTCTTGAAGGTTTTTCTTAAAAATTCTAATGTATTTCTGTATAATCATGCATGAATTATAGTTTTCATGAATTAATTACTTGAAATAGATGATTTTACTTTTCTATATGAACCCCTAGCATGAATTCTTGATATTTTTGCATATTACACTTAAATGGGCATGCATGAGTATAAATTGAGCCTGAAAAGTCTATAAAATTCCTGAATGTTTTTAACTTCATTTTTGTTTTCTTGAATGCTATGAGTCTAAATGATGCATGATTGAGCCTTTATGAGTCAAGAACTGAACCTTAAAAGAATGTAACAAAAGAGTTGATAATTGATGTGATGAATTGAGTTGATAAATGTCCAATGAGACTAGATGAATGAGTTAACCATAAGGTTGATGTCTTATGAGCATGTTGATTCTTGGGAAGAGTATTGAGCACTGAATTGAGTAAGAGTAAGTCTAGCTCGAGCTCAATAACTACATGGTTAGCGAAGGAGAGGATTGAACCGTAAAATCAGAGAATTCTTTATTGTCCCAAAGAGAGGATTTGATGTTATTATTATATCCACTGATGGGATTTCCTTTACCCTGGCAAGATATTGAATTGATATGACAACGACATCGCTTCATTGTATCATCACAGACTCATAGATGATGGTTGTCGATTGGAGAAACTCCCAAATAGGTCTTGATAGTGCTCTAAGTGGACGGGATGATATGGTATATGAGTTGTCATTGTCTAAACTTCATTCTTACCTTAGACTTTTGACTTGATGACTAAGTTCCTTACTTCCTGAGTTGAGCTATTTGAGTTGATGTTATTCTGCCTTTACATGTTTCATTCTGCCATTTTACATACTCGTACATTTCACGTACTAACATCCATTTTGGGCCTGTAACCTTTCATGATGCAAAGACAGGTACTAGTGGTCATCAACAGGCACTCCGTTGAGGACCTATTTACATTCAGTTGATTGGTGAGTCCTCCCCTACTTTCGGAGGATACTATGTTTCTTTCTAGTATTGAGTTCAAACTTATTCTATTTTATTTTGAGGTAATCATGGATCTGTCATTGGCACCACTTAGTCAAATGTTTAAAGGCTTCATAAACTTGACTGTCGAGTTATGTTTTGATGTTATTCTTGACTAGTTTCTTTCGCACTAGTCTTGCTTAGTTGATGGATAGATTGTTTTACCTTTGACCTTTGATTTCCATATTATCATTGTGTTTTCTTGAGTATTCTTTATCATTGATGTCTTCTGCTATTAGAATATGATTGAATGAATGTAATGAGGCTGAGTGGTTTGCTTGGGGACTAGCAATAGTCTCTGAGTGTCGGCCATGCCAAGGGTACCCTCCCGGGGTGTGATATTTTGCATGCTCCTAACCGTACTGGTCTCAATTGAGTTGAAGATATGACTTTTAAAAATATGTGCACAAAATTATTTTTTGACATTTTGAAAGAATGAGCATCGAACCCAAAAAAGGTTGCCTACGTATCTCAAATAGATAAGAATCAGGTATGCATAATTCATAGAAATATAATTTTTTTTAAATATGCACAATTTGTTTTTTTATTTTTTTTAAAATTGAAAAAGGAGCACCAAACCCATAAAGGATTTCCTACGTATCTCAAAGAGATGAGAATCAGGTATGCGTAGTTCAGAAGATATAATGTAAAATATGTACACCAACAAATTTGTTTTTTTTAAATTGAAAAAGGAGCACCAAACCCAAGAAGGGTTGTCTATGTATCTCATTGAAATGAGAATTGGTACTCATAGTTCGTGATGGATGTAGTGTAAAATATATGCACAATGTATTTATTTTTTGAAAATTAAAAAAAGACACCGAACCAAAGAAGGGTTGCCTACGTATCTCATGAATTGAGAGACAGACACGCGTAGTTCGTAAGAAAATGATATAAAATACATATTTTGAAAAAATAAAGGCATGTTTTGAAAGAAAAGTAACATGAATGAAAATAATCAATGAGTATATTTAAGGACAAACTATACAAAACTTAAACTATACACAAAACTTACGAAAATGACCGAGCCATTATGGCGTCAACGTATCCCGTTAAAATGAAAATTAGGTCAAACGTAGTTCAAACAGATAAAATATAAAATATGTACATAATTTGAATTCTTTCTTTTGTTTTTCTTTTTTTTTTTGTTTGTAAAGAATGTAATATAAACAAAGTGAAATATATTTATTGAATATAAA
The DNA here is from genome assembly GCA_038996855.1 of Solanum aculeatissimum. NCBI lineage: Eukaryota > Viridiplantae > Streptophyta > Magnoliopsida > Solanales > Solanaceae > Solanum > Solanum aculeatissimum. The sequence goes on along the minus strand of JBCEWC010011528.1, from coordinate 4,025 downwards.
ATCATATACAAAAATTAAAACTACACACAAAATTTGTAAAAGTTTCTTTTTTTAGCCGTTCTAAAAAGGTTGTCCCCATTTTTATTGAGAAAGCTTACGGAGAATATGACCGATCCATTATGGCGCGTACGTATCCCGTTGAAATGGAAATTAGGTCAAACATTGTTCAAACAGATTATAACTGGCAAAATCACATTTCAAACAAAATATATGTATTTACATAAAATCAAATAAAAATGAACAAAATAAATTATGTAATATTTACACAAACAAATAATGTATAATGCATCCTAATAAATCTAGCTATTGAAGAATGTGCATGTCGTTTGTAAGTCTTATTGGCCTTCTACGAATAAAATGAATGGGGATACAAAAAATGAGGAAAATGGGTATACAAACAAAAATAATTCTCACGCGGGGGTACAACTCTAAACTATTTATTTACAATAAAATGAACTAAATTACAAATAATAAAAATCCCAAACTCAAAGGGAAATGGTACATACAACCCAACATACATATTCTTCAATTCGATGTAAAACGGTGTTCTAATGGGCTCAATATATCATAAATAGTGGTCAACCTAGGCAAATGCACCTAATAAGGGATTTGATTCCGCTCTAACTTAAGTTTTCTAAGAGTGAGCTTTTGACAGACTGGGGCCCAAGTGGACGACTTGGATTGAAACTTATGATAACCATTGGATGCCTCACGAACCAATAAATTATCACTTACTCCAACAAGGGTCAAATGTATAAAAAAGACCGATTGCGGGTTCACAAAATTATTCTTTTAAATACATAAAATCAATGTCAATGGATATAAATATAATGATAATGTACATATAATTGAACCAGTGATGAATAAATATAAACAATGTAGACATATAAATAACAATATATATACATGTGATATAATACAAAAATAAATAAATAAAATATCTCTTCCTCAATTTGAAAAAATGAGTTCAATTGGGACCCACAGTTATGGATTCTGAAGGGTGCTAATATCTTCCCTTCAGATTGACTTGAACCTTTACTCAAAATTAATTGGTTCGTAGACTATTTTTGTAAATAATTAATTGATTTCCTAATTATCCTTAAAATTAAGTGGCGATTCCAAAACCTAAATTAAAATAATTTTTCCTTTTAAATTCTTTTAATTAATTATCTTTTTATGGATCACCACGACATTGCGCTTTTGGGATATCAACAATGGCATACTATGTATATCACTCTACTTTTCGCCGAATCTTTCTCGTATGATTTCGGAGTGTATCTTATAAAAAAATTTATTTTGAAGGGTTAAACAATTGTTATGTAATTGATAAATTTTTTATTTATTGTCTATCATCAAAGGAAAATGTCCTGCGTTAGTTTTAGGAAGGGATGATGGAGTGTTTGTTTAGATTAAACTAGAGGTTCTGTATTTGACGCTTTGAGTTCCAATTGAAAAGTGTTTAAAGACTACATTTTACCTTATACACTATAATATTGTAATTTTATTTCGAAAAGTTCTCTCTCTATAATTCTAATTGTGAAATATTCATCGATTTCTTTTTGTACAAAGATCTCATTTGTCTTTACTTAATAAGGTTTCAATTATTTATTCAGAACTTAATGTCATGAGGTACTAGAAACATTAAATGTGTACAAGGTCTCATTGTAAATTTGTTTTTCCTGATATAATAGATTATTTATCAATTATAATAGTTCATAAATGATATAATTTTTTTAATAGCAGTTAATAGAAATATTTTAATTCTCCTATAATCGCGCAAAACACGGGTTGCTTTACTAGTTAATAAATATTAATATACATTCCTGTGCGATATGCAGATGATATTAAAAAAGTAATTATATTCTACTCGAACATATATATTATATTTATTTGAGTATATTAATTCTTGTTTCATAAACATATATATGCTTATTTAAGTATTCGTAAAATTAAAAGACAATTACTTATTTATCTGGTAAAAATGTAGACTTATAAATCTAACTAGTTATGAGAGCCCATGTTAACACGGGCCGAATATATGTTATTTTTTAGTCTCAATTTATGTGATATTGATAGATTTTTTAAATATATTTTGTAAATTTTTAAGTTGTTAATTATTGTGACTTATACTACATTTTATGTTCCTTTTAAATAATATATATTACTTTGTTTCAATTTATGTTGCACATATAAAATTTAGTGATCAATCAAAATTTTATTTAGTTTTTAGATATTTTAAATTATTGACACGTTGTAATTTATAATACATTTTATATAAATTTTAAATAATGTATGTTATCTTTTTGTCCCAAATTTTGTAGCATTAATAAAATTTCAAGAACCATTTAAATTTTCTATATATCTTTTAAATTTTAAATTGGTAATTATTGTGATCTATAATACTTTTTACATCATTTCAAGTAATATACATGAACCTTTTTTGTTTATTTATATTATTTTTTTAAAAACAAATACTCCTTTTTTGACACAAATATAATCATTAAAAGATATTAAAATAATTATTTAATTTTATTTGTCCAGTTTAAAAAGAAAGACATAATTTATCATTTTGTGTTTATTTCATTCTAATTCTAATATTTGTATTACTTAAAATAATTGATTAGGGTGATATATTAAAATCATAACTAAAGCAGCTGATAAAATAATTTATTAGGAGTAATATTGTAAAATCACAGTTGAAGCAACTAAGAAAATAATTAATAGAAACGATAAAATAAAAATAAGTAACTGAAGTAGACACGTCAATCGACAGCTACCTGCTTAAGCGGACACATCAATTGATAGTTATTTGCTTAAGCAGGCAGCTAAAACAGACATGTCGACTGAAACGGGCGTACTTATCTACACTTATATATATGTAATAGAGATCTAGTATTGTATTGACAATAAACTGTCATATACATAAGTCATACACAAATTTCATAGTGAACATTGCCATTGAAGTAAAAGCCAAAACCAAGCAAACTAATAAATTATAAAACATATAAGTCATATGTTAACGTCTATTGAATTTTTAGAGAAGTACTTGAATTCGAAGATGATTAATTACAGACTAATTAAAAAGGTGTGAAAATTAAGTAAAATTTCAACACATATATAATACTTGTGCATAAATTTAAGCACGAATAAAGATCATCATTAATTAGATTGTACATGAGTCTATAAGAAAAGTATAGTGTTGATGCGCGAAATCAACAATTTAAAATTTTAAAAATAATTGACATACAAAAATCTATTTTACATGACATATATCAAATTGATCCAAGATTTGACCTTTGATGGATTTTATACTTTACAACCACTACTTCTTTTTTGCGTAAAAAAATTCTTAGAGTTGTATGATTATTTTCTTAAGTGAAGTTGTGAAGCGTGGAAAGAAGGGATGAAGATAGATTTAGGAGTGTTTAAATATTCTCCGTGAAATATGTTTATTTACTTATATGTTATTTTTTAAAGTGATAATTTTTGTCAATGTTAAATTTCAAAATTGTAATAAAAAGTTATAACTGAAATTTAAAAATTTTAAAAGTTTGATAGCAACGATACATAATGGATCATGGAGACGTAGGGTTACCGGGTTAGTTAATGGGAATGTAAAATTTTCATTTGTTACAATTTACATTTACGTACATATTAATAACAAATACTTCTTTGAATTTAAATTTAGTTTTTAAATTTTTATGTAACCAATTTTCAAACAATAGATATTATTATTATTATTATTATTATTAATGATAAATACTGTTTTGTTTTGTGATGTTGACAGTAGGGGTGGGCATGGTATGGTACGGTACGGTATTTGAAAATTTGGTATGATAATTTTGGTATTCGGTATCTAAAAATTTGATACCATTACCATACCAAATTAACTCGGTATGGTTCGGTATTTTTAATTTCGGTTTCGGTATTTTACGGTATGGTATTCGGTAACCATAATTATCCCTTATCGAGCTGCACATACATTTCTTAGATCAAACTTTATAGTATACATATAACTCCCTCTA
>JBCEWC010011527.1:0-16614 GCA_038996855.1 Solanum aculeatissimum | reverse complement strand
TAGGAGTCTTTCCTTTGTAACTCTATTTAAACTCTTTTCTACTTCATTAATAAGACAACGCAGATTCTGTCCTTACACTTATGGACTATTTATAGATGTAGAAAAAAAAAAGTCCCAAAAAAAAGAAAGAATCAAATCCAAATTTAACCTGCCGTCATTATTGGGCACGCCGCTACATGCCTTTTCATCAGTGATCAATTTCTTCTCTGTTCCATCTTCAAATGTTGCCAAGTAAGTACATTTTTTCAATTTCCATTCATTTGAATTACACTAATGAAGAGGTCAAGAAACTCTCCAAGTTCCAGATTAAGAAGATTTCACTACAATATGATGCCCAGAGCAATACGATTCACCGCAATGGTCTGGGAAAGAAGACAAATTAAAGACAAAATTTGGCTAAGTTGTAGATCAACACAATTGTGCTCTGTGGTGCCCAACACGGTGGAATTCATCGCGATGGTCAACACGTCAAGGTGAAAGATGATCTAATGTCTACTTTTAAGATAGTCGTTCGATTTTGATTGGGAACAATTCTTAAAGTTTTTCCACCATTATAAATATACCCCAAGGACGTTTTTGAGACTGTGGGACATCATTACAAGGTTTTTGCACTAAAAGCACATTGAAACCTAGGAATCTTTTGATTTTTACTTCTTTTCATCTTTCTCAGATGTTTGTAGGCATAATAATATAACTACTTTTTGAAGGTTGCTATGAACATGAGAGGATAAATACCCTTGTCCATGCGTTATGGTTAGTCGCATAAATACAGTTGTTTGAATTTGACTTGACTTGTTAGAACTTAGAATATATATCATCGTGCTACAATTCTTAATAGTAAACCCCAAATATCATATCCTACTTTGCTCAATTCTTACATTTCAACATTAGCTTTTTGCAATAGTTTATAAAACAAAAACAAGACTTATGTTGACAACACTTGCCTCATCAATAATAGTTGAATTTGATAATCGAAAAATTAAATCCATGTGGAATTGCTATCTGACTTCTTCAAGTCACTATATTACTTTACCATTGCGTGTACATTTGGAAGCAAATTACTATATACTTGGTTGTATGTTACTAATAACCAAAAACCAAATTACACAAGGACACTTTCACGAGATGTTGATTTGGACCCCTTTTGAATGTTCACTTTGTTGGAATGACAATACCTCGAATTTTCATATTTTCCTCTCCACCTGTTAGATTAAAGACTGATTATCAAACTTTTTCAATAATATTGCAAAACCTATTTTTGTATAAAGACTTCGTTTAAACCTGCATTCATCTTCTTTTATTGGAATTTGAAGTTCCAAGTCATGTTCAAATGGCTTAAATATCAAATCGAGTTGTTCATCTTGTACTTTGTCAAGAGTTGAAGGGTTCCACTAGAAATTTAAAAAAAATAAAAAAAGTATCAGTGCTATTTTAATACTACACAAATTATCATTATTCAACATTGGAGAAATATTATGTATTTAGTCCAAGGTGCATGCATACCTTTGGAGACTTATCCTTGTCAATTATGCGAGCCCTTATGCCCTTTATAAATAAATCAATACACTCTCTTTAGACTTAAAATAAGAAACAGCAAATTAAGTGTACTTTACATAAGAATGTGTTTACTTAAAAATAATTTGAAAATTTTACCTCATAGAAATCCCCAGATATTATAGTTCGTTGTATGTTCATTGAAATTCTAAATTCTCTCCTCAAACATTCAGATATGGTTTGTGTCCTTCCTTCTCGTATCTTAAAATAAGTTAGGCAAAAAAGGTAAGATTCTTTTTCGTTTTGTCCCTAAAATATTTTTCCTGTTTAATAAAGGACTTATTACCGATCTCAATGTTATTTTTAGTCCCGTTGGAGACGCTTTCTTTAGGCTTTTAAGCACTGGCATAATCCAATCATTTCCTTTTTTACTTGCCTCAGCTTCCTGAAAAGTTAAGTAGACAAAAAGTTATGCTATGAACCATATTCATCATTTCTCTAGCCTAATATTTCTACATCTTTTATTTTATTTGACAATATTTAATTATTTACCTTTTATTTATGTCATGTTACTAATTTAAATTTAATATTTTTAATGTAGTATGAAATAACATTAGTATTTCCTTATGCATCCTACATTTTGAGTAGCATGTAATAAATAAAATTAGAAGAAAGGAGTAGCATACAAATGACTCAATAATTTCCTCCACAGAATCCTTGGAGAAACACTCGTTGATTATGGACAACCTACACGTGAATTGAAAAATAAAAAAAAATAAAAAACCTTACTTTTTAATATCTCATCTCAAAGCAAAAGTTAAAAATTAATAATTGAGTTACATTACTTGTTCAAGACACTTCTTTCATCTATGTCAACTTTGGCAGAAAACTCATTGATCACAGACCTAATATTATCCTCATCGCCACTCTTTATGCTCAGCAAACGCTTTTCTAACTGAAATAATTTCTGTGATTTGAAAAAAAAAGAATTAATCCTCAAACATTGCAAAATTTAAAAGGTAATAATGATATGAAGGTTGGAGTGACCTGTGAAGGAACAAAATGAGTGGCTAGTCCAGCAGCAACCACTTCTTTACCCCTTAGTTTTTCCCCTGTTAATCCCAAGTATTCCCCTACACAATGTACATAACATCACATACTTAATTCAGTCTCTCTTTTACACACTAGGTCCTTGCGCTTACCAAGTCGACCTGGAAGACGCGAAAGCATGTATGAGAAGCCGCAGTCTGGGTGGAACCCTATATTTGTTTCAGGAGTGGAACAAAACTGCAAAGTTGCATCATTAATTTATACAATTATTTCACATCATTTATAAGATGGATCATAATAAATAAATCTCAGCATACTGCTTTCTCCGTGACGACAGACAACTTCATCGGAACCATCAAGGATGCACCTCCGCCCACGGACATTCCATGGACTAAAGCCACATGGGGTTTCTTGTAAGTATGAATATGGTAGCAAAGCCAATACATTCTGTAAGTAGTTTCAAGGCAAGAATCCCCTGAAAACAAAAAAAATGAACCATTTTCAACAGCAAGGAAGTAATTCAATAGAAAGAAAAGAGAAATTTACAACTAGTTACTTGTGTTTCGTCCATCATAGAACATATGCAAGTCCCCACCAGCAGAAAAAGTACGACCAGCTCCCTATATATATGTGCAAAACAAATTAAATAGAGAAATTAATTAAGCAAAATTAGATACTTGTTAATTAGTAGTTACCTTGATGATTACAAATTCAGCATTCTCATCATTCTCATATTTCTCAAATTTCTGCCCAAGCGTTAATGCCTATGTAAAGGAAATTTTATAATCAGAAGAACTTTTAAATATACATATATATATTCTTCATAGTATATAGATGGATATATACCACTTGGCGCGATATATAATTTAAATGGTTAGGGCGATTCAAGGTGAGCATTCTGGCGCAGCCCATTTCCTCGGCGGTAACAACAACCTGATCACAACAAAAAAATATATGTTATATCCAAGAATATTTCGTGATATTAATTACTTTGAAGTTTTGGATTATACGTGAAATTACCTCTCTATTTTGTCTCACTACTTGTTGAGGCATTGGAAACATTGTGGTGTTACTGGGAATAGATATTATTGCCATAGCAACTTATTGGAGAAAACCAACATTAATTAGTTTGATCTAATTAATAATTGTAATTAAAAGCATAGTTAAAATTCGTTCACTTACCAGATTTTATTGAAATTCTCAAGATTGATATTTGAGAAAAACGAAATGAAATAAGTTGTTGGTTTCTATAACTTTGTGTATGAGAAAGGACTTTTTATATTGTTGCATCAGTTATTAAAATATATTGAAAGAATCATTTGTAATTACATTATATTAGCTTAATTATAATAATTGAAAAAAAGCAGCTATAGAATCTTGATAAGTTAGGGATCAATCTTATTAAAAAATAATGAGCAAAAAGTTGGCGCTAGTCTGGCTAAAACTCATTAAGAATGAAAAATGTGCATTAGCTTGGGGTGTGGATTCTTTTTAATTTGATAAAAATGATCTAGCTAAACACTTTGGGGGAGGAATGGGGTGCGGAGTGGGAGTTCGAGGGTGGTAAGCCAACTAGTGGAATAGTCAAGAGATGGGAGTTGGGGTCGCCTAGTAGGTGCGAAGTTATCTAACTTATTTTCACTATTTTCATTAGAAAATTTATTTTTTTTATTTTTAAATAGTTCAAATCAGCTGACATATAACGTGGGGGTGTTAAATGACATCATGGGCGGAGCAACCTTAAGCAAAGGGTAGAGTACTCTGGTGCATATTCTTCGTCAAAAAATTATGTGATGTCTAAAAGTTAAATATTTTCTTGAGCTGAGGGTTCATCAGAAACAATATCTCTACCAATAAGATATGGATAATTAGATTTGCGTATATTTTATTCTCCCAATATCCTAATTTATGGGATTACACTGGATAAGTTATTGTTATACAAGAGTTAAATGTTAGTTATTTTGAATGCATATTTAAATTTTGTACGCCCTTCATCAAAGGATAGATTTTAATGTGGCATGTCACATCAGATTTGGTGTGCAAAATGTACAAATTCTAATTTTTGAGTTATTCAATGACTAGTGGGATGTTTTCAAGTGTAACATCTTGAAATAAATATCATCAAGATATTGCTGGTAACTAAAATAATCTTCCATCAGACTATTAAATTTCCCAACGTGCGTTGCTGCACTAATTATAAAAAATAGAAAATTAACAATTTCCATGATAGGCCAGCTTGGCATTGGCTTGACAAAATCTCCTTATTTTTGAAGAAATCTCAGCTACTTTCCAATGAAGTGGCCATCCACCATGTTATGAATCAAAGGAATTTAATCACTAAATACCAATTCAATACTTTTTCTTCATTTAGGATTTTTTTGGTTTTAAAAACAAATTTGTGTAGATTCTCCAATTAAGTACAAATCATGTGCAACTTAAAAAAACCAACAAGGAGTTGAGGAATTATCCCATATCCCCTTAGAATGATGCACGTTGCAAAGCTTTCTTGCTTTTTACTTTAAACAACATTAAAATATATAAATATAGACCAAAAGAAAATAAAATTATGATCGAATCGATCTTAAGTTGGCTAGGATTCACCTCACATGTATTAGCACTAAATCAAAGTCTTAGTCTTAATCTTAATCATTCGGATTTTAATTTGTTTTGTAGGACTAAATATTAATCATCAAGATCTTAAATATTAAATGTATTTTTTTTATATTCCAACCACTTAATGAGTTTGAATACATGTGAATAATAAAGATTTTTACTAAGATATTAATAGCTTTGAAATGTTTATTTGAAGATTTCAACAAAGATGACACTTCATTCACTCCTATAATATTGACAGATTATTATCAACTACCGTCGTTGTTGTCCATTATCTACAACCACCATTCTTCAACCACAATCATCCCTAGACATCATTATCAATCACTATTACCATAACAATCATCAATCACTATTGACAATCATTACCATTAGAAATTGATTTACCAAAAATGTGTAATGATCACTTCAGATTTTTTTTTTTGGGAGGGTGATGGTTGGGGTGGAGTTGAAATTTGCTATATTTTATGTTCAATCTCTATATGAATATGCTAGTTTATTTCAATATACTTTATAATGTTATTGAGCTTGAATAGTGAAAACAATATAGACTTTAGTTTGCTAATTTTGATTTTTTTTAAAAATAAATTGTTTTCGGTTGAAATTGCTCTTTCTAAATTATTAAAGTCAGAAACGTTATAGAGGATTTAAATTAGAAATTTTAGTAAAACTTAACTATTAATTACAACAATTAAGTTTATTGAAGTATAAATTAAATTAATAAACTGTGAATTTTTCGAGGGTGTCCATCTCGGTTAACTAACCATTAAAGTACTCAAACTAAATTATTAATTTTGAACTACGTACAATGAATCAAATTAAGTTATAAAGAATAAATTAAATTTCTATATATGCAATGTAATTTATAATTTAATATCTATATTTTTTTTATATAATTTTAGATGGAACATCACAAATAATAGAAATTGTGGTAATCGTTGGAGGGATGAATGAAGCTATCAGTCATGCAACACAACAAAAAAGCTGCTAATTTGCAGAGGTCAAAAGTACATACTGTAGGGGTTAAAAACTCCTGAAATTTGTTGTTAGGGCGATTAATTATTTAAGAAAATATTTTTCATTCTGCAGGGGTTATAACCTCCATAATTTTTGACAATATATTTTTCCTCAATTGCTAGAACCATTAATAGCTTTTATTGCACAAATTTTAGTGTAATCAATAAACTAAAATATGTGTTCATGCTAGCATAGATTACAACCAAAGCAGGTAATATTATTGTGATGAGAATTAAATTTGATAAATATTAAGAATAACTTGTCTAACTCAAACTTTGGCTACATTGTACCAGATGATTCTATTACTACACCTATCAATACTAGGAATTAAGACTCCAAAATATTATGATCTCCACTAAATGCAGAATAGTCATACACTTTCCTGCATTACACGTTACATCTTGTCATTATGCACAAAATTTGCGGTTCGAACAGCAGTCAGGCTCCAGGAGATGGAAGTGCAGTTACAATGAAGAAATTGACCGACCCACAAGTCACGTAAACAACTCATGAAATGACGATGAACTTGAAAAAAGTGACTAACTCCAAGAATTCTATATGAGCAGCCCTTCTGATTATCGTATTCCAGTTCCTTCCTCACAATATTGTGTCAAAGTTGACATCGCACCCATGAACACTCGATGCTCAAATGACTACGAACATATCTGGTTCAAGAAATCATTCAATATCTCTAGAATTTTTTTCCCTTTTATGAGTTGCTCCTGAAGATGCTTGACACATCTCATCCTAAAAAGACGAAATCAACAATCCTGCAATGAGATTGAAAAAAAGGGACCTGGATGATAAGAAAGACAATAAGAACAAAGAACTGGTTGTCCAATTTAAGACAGTTCTTTCGAATAGTGCAATGATAACACTAATTCTATTGATCAAACAGATGCACCTTAGATTCACCAAATCTGTTTTATTTACAATGATTTTCTCAACAGTTTTTCTTGAGTAACGTAGAGAGGTGTTTTTGATAGACCTTGGCTCAAGAAAGCATTAATATGATCAAGAAGTCATGGAAAATTAAGAGGAGCAGATCAGTAGGACTACTAATTGAGACTAGAATCTTACAAAGACTTCACAAAATCATTTGAGATTGTATCAGAAGAGTGCATCCATGTTACTTGCTTTAATTTATAATTAGAATCTAAAATAGAAGTCATTTTCACAGAGAGCAAGAATATATGAAAAATATAAGAAGGTTCCCCCCTATATTCTTGACTCAAGACATATATCTACAGAAGTACATATCAATTCAAAGAACACTAAAGACAATTACCTGATATGATTTAAAGCTGCTATGACCCAAAAGGCACTCCAAATCATGTCTTCATTGCGACCAATAAGTGCACTGGAGAAATACAAGATTTTTAACTGTGCTTTTCATGTTTTATTCCCTTGGATGAAATTAAAACTGACAACATTACAAACAAATGCTAATCTATTGACAATAACTAACTTGAGTAAATTCTATAACTAAATTATTTAACCATTTTCTTGAGTGAACTAATTTGAAACCAAAAGGAAAAAAGAAGAGGTATAGATTTGAAAATACAACTCCAACAAAAGATTATGAATGCAAAGATAGTTCATACATAATCGTATATAACAAAAAGGGTGTGGCAAAGATAAAATGTGAAATAGAGGATTACCACATCGACGTTCATGAGAAGGTGTTCAAAATAAGTATGGCTCCATCAGATTCCTCTGCTTGTTGTTCAACTTTTACTTCATCAATGAATGTTGAAACTAGAACACCTTTGGTAGCTTCTGCTGCATTCACTCTCATATGTTGAAAATAGATTTTCATGTTCTATGGCGACAAACATTTCAAAAGTATCAGTATTATCATGTACAAGAATTTCAACAAGTCTTTACTTCATTTACAGGAACTTTCAACTGCCTAAAATCTAAGGAAGAGTTATATATCAAAGTTTATGAAAATAACACCTTCCTAGCCAAACAATATATTTAATATTTGCTTTATTCTATCATTTTTTTCTAGTTCAACAAAGCTCCAATTTTGTCTATCAAATAACAATGCTCGAGCCTTCTTTCATCATCAGATTCAACTGCATTACAACCACTTTCTCCAAAATGGGTTGAGAAAAGATTGAGATCAAGAACGCTAAAGAACTTACTATTCTTTGTGACGCTAAGATCTCTCATCATGATCTCCAATAGGACCAACACCAGAAAATATCACGAGGACACCAGCCCCAATGCTACAACAAAGAAGATGATAGATCAGTATCAGAGTACACCTGAAGTTTATATTTGGAGAACACACTATGAGAAAATTCAAGGAAACTTGAAAATATTGAAATAGAAATAAAACAAAGGAGGATTTGGTTCTCATGATCTATGTCTCTCTTGAAGACATCAATATGTAGCAATGACTTTAAAACATAATGTTGAACCACTTATTTAAATCAACTTCCCAAGTTATATCTTATTACTCAAAAAAAGTTAAATATTACAAGCTAAAAACACTACTTTATCGAATTAGGTTTTGCGTCTCCGAGTCTAGATTTGGTTTCTTTCTAATTGGCTAAAACACTTTATTATTCTAGGAATTTCAACTCCCTATATATATGAGTGATGTCAAGGAAGATGATTTATGATGCCTTGAATGTATGTTCAATTAATCAATTTTCCTTTTGACGTAATGCTAAAAACAAAGTAAAATCACCCTGACAATGTTATTAACCAAAATTTACCTAAACAAATTCAAATTTAAGCAGCTAATATACCTGATTGTCAGGAACTAATAAAACTTGTGCATAGGACCTCATCAGACATTGTATCTACCTGTAATCGAACACATCAAAACGAAATACCAGGTAACTCAATAAATTTTCAAATTTTTCTACAATCAACACTCAACAGAAATACCTACAAAAGCAAATAATTTAACCAATTTGTACCAAATTTCACATCTGTAACGCGACATAAAACATGAGGAGTGAGGTTATAAGCTATGGACGGGTACTCAGAGAGATGTTCTTCGATAACACTGCCGACACCGACGCCGATAAATCTAAGGATAAACACACAGAAGCCGTAAGATGTTAAATTGAGAGAAATTATTGAGACGGAGAGAGAAGAGGAGAAGTATGAATGCAAGTAAAGAAACAATGAGAAATAAAGTGAAGGCTTTTTGAAAGAGAGGTTTTGTAAAAAGGGTTTGAAAATGGCAGGGAAAAATAAAAAGTCTCAGCTTGATATTGTGGAATTTAATTTCGGTAGTTAATCACCCCCACAAATTGCACATAAATAGGAGGGGCTATTCAAACATCTACAAATGTGATGTAAATTGTGTGGATAATTAAACCTTCGTAGTTTGGGATTTTTTTGTAGTGCAATATCACTGTATTCATTTCAAAGTGAAGGGGTGATTAGGTGTCATGCCACAAGTATACATTTTGAACGTGATTGATATTTGATATCATTATTGACTCTACCATATTTATAACATGAAATATGAGTATGCATACATCTAGACACGAGCAGAATACATAATTTAAAAATATACAATTCAAGAAATTCATCATAATAAATACCTTCACAAGTAGCTTTAGTTGCACACCCTAATGTTTCTGTTATTGGTAATTCTTTTACTTGTATTTCACAGTTTAGTACTCTTAGATCATGAGTCATGAATTCAGACGCTTCTAATCATATTTTTTATAACAAATTACTTTTATCTAATATTGTTTACTCACAATCTCTTTCTGCTATTACTTTAGTCAATATGATCTAAACCAAATCAAAAGGAGTTGAAAAAGCTAAGTCTTATCTTCTGTCACCCTAGACATCATTATTTATGTCCCTAGTTCTCCTTCTAATTCATCATATGTTAGCCATTTTATGTGAGTCTAGCATTGTGGCATATTTTTTTGATAATTTTTTTCTCATGCAGGACTGCAGTACGAGACAGATGATTGGCACCGGACATGAATCACAAGGCTTTTACTATCTTACCTCTTCAAATTTCTTCACAACATGCTTTGTTACAGATTCTTCGGACCTAATTCACAAAAAATTGGGACATTTGAGTCTATTCAAATTTTGAAAGATGATACCTAGTTTGTATAGTTTATCCACATTAGTTTGTGAGTAATGTCAACTTGAAAACATATTTGTGCTACATTTTCATATAGTACTGAGGATCGCTCATAGTCCATTTTTATTTTGATATTTGGGATCCTAGTATAGTTAGCTCAACCTTAGAATTTTGTTAGTTTATTGATGATTATGCAAGATACACTTGGGTTTTCTTAATGATAGATCATTCGGAATTATTTTTTATACTCAAAAGTTTTTTTTGTTGAAGTACAATATCAGTTTGGTATTTTTATTTGTACTTTTCGTAGTGATGATGCCTTAGAATCGCTACAAGAAAAAAACTTATTAAGGATCAAAATTTAGTGACAAATCATAAATATGATCCCTAAAATATACTTACAATAATATTTATTGGTCTCTATAAAGACAAAAGTTGGTCACTACAATAAAAAATTTCACCGGGAGTTGGTCAGTAGGAGCGGGAATAAAAATTAAAACACAAAAAGGGGCTCTAAAAAGTTTCTCTCTCTATAGAAATAAATAGAGTTGCTGAAGGACTTAGAACTTTTTCCCTCTTTCTCTCTCTAACATTATGCTAAAACCCCTAAATCAGCGAACACCCATTATAAAATATGGTGAAATCCCTAAATTCATATGGAGATGGAATCTTGAACGAATCATCGGTAGAAAAATTTCTTCTACCATTGATATCTACAGAGTATACTTTATGCTCCTCTTTCATCTTTTCTGGTAACATCAAATTTTTCTTTCATGATAAGTGAATATTATCTACAGAGTAAGCTTGAAGGTTCTGTGATTTGTTCGATGTTAGAGCATCTTGATCCGCTGTATCTAGACTTGAGGGGGCGGATAGAGTTCGTTTCCCACTCGTTGCTACTCCATTGTTTGACTGCACAGGTTTCACTCTTGCTCTTAATTTTCTTCATTTTTGTTGTTTTGTGTTATTGATTAAATAACAAGAGTTACAAAAAATCAAACTTTTTCTGTTATTTGATGTCTAACAAAAATTTATTGGAAATTCACATAACGTGTATGTCACGATGCAAAAATGGGTGTGGTGACACTCGTCTTATCCCCGCCAAGACAAGTTAGCCAAAAATCCATTTACAATGATAAAGTGCAAAAGAAATAACAAAAATAAAGGTTTAACTACGGATAATAAGTCAACTTAATTAAAAATCTCCAAAACCTGGTTGTCACGTGCACAAACCTCTTAATGTATTACAATAGATTTGAAAAAAAATACAAGTCTCAAATGATATTGTTTCTAAAGTAGAACAAAATCATAAATAGGAGTGAGAGTTCGCTAGAAAAACAAACAGCTACCTCACACAATCTCCACAAAAAGCCTCGGACAAGAAATATAGAGGGTATCACGAAGATCTGGGCTCGTAACCTACAAAAAATGTAGTCGCAAGGGGTGAGTACTAAACACACGGTACCCAGTAAGTGAACTACTAAACACAAAATCAAGTAATAAAGAATACAGGTACTCCTAACACTCCAACCGAACCTAACCATTCACAATTTGCATAACGTATAGCTCACTAATATCACACCCACAATTATAGATCAACAACACAAGAGATCAAGTACGTCTGTCATAAGTTTCACAGAAAGGCACTCACAAGTTTATAAATAATGAAGATGTGTAATGCAATGCAATACAATACAATAATGTCAGGTATAATGATGCATGTCTAGCCTATTGATACACACCCACTGTCTCTCAGTCCGAGAACCATGGGAGACTTTTAGCCCATGCATCCGTCGCAACGTGCGACACGACCCTCAAATTTTAGTATCCGTCGCGACGTGCAAAATGTCCCTCGAAAAGGTATATTCTTTTTAATTCTTATTCTTTCTCAGTTCACATAATACTTGTCACAAAAATTAATGCAAATAGGCATGCTTACACAATAATGAGGAGATGACTAATTTTAGTACAATGCACAATTCACAACAATATAGTCTTGATACAACATCAATATTAACTCAATAAACCTTTCAAAATTATTCTCAACATCTCACACAAGGAAGCACGAGATTCTATATACTTAACAAAGGTTGAAAAATTCACTTGCCTTAATAATTGAACACTCACTATGGGACTTGAGCCTTCCCCTTTGGAATAGAATCCAAAGCAGCACGATCTAATCAAATAAAAATTCACAATAAGATTTCAAAACTAACAATACTCATATCACTATACGTCTAGCCTAGACCCAAAAACTAACCAATTCCATAGTCAATTCCCAAAATTCCAAGCCTATGGTTCCATCTTAATTCCTCTGGACATCACAAATATAACAATATTTATATAAGACAATACACCTATTATTTATTACCAATCTCAATATATCAAAATTTTAAATTATACTAGAATTACAAAATAATAATATTTAAAAATGGAGCCACTGGTTACGAAACCAGTGGCAGCAACCATGGATGAAGCCACCAATCAACATCATCTTTTTACATATATGCATTTAAGAAGCAAAATTGTTACTGCAAGCAACCAGATAGTAACGCTCCAGCCTAGAACAATTACTAACAAGAGAATGAAATTCCTGTGACTTCTGTCAAGGGTACATGACTTCCCCTCTGTGTCGTCCACTAATTCTCCATTAATGCCAAACCAACGCCCCTTAAACAACAACCACAACTAAGATTATTGGAACATATATATATATATATATATATGCACGGGATTTTCTTGAGTCGATAACTTAAACTGTATAATCAGTGTATCCTCTTTTATGAGTAATTGCACAATTAGAAGTTGTGATGATGACAATTGTTTACTTATTGGGTAACCAAAATTTAAAATTAAACTTAATTGATTAATTCTTTTACCTGTAGCAATTTTGAGGTTGTTCTTCGTCGTCCAATCTCACCCAAACCCTCGCTCTTCTCCTTATTTTAATTATGTGATAAAAGTGATAAAATTTACTGACTTATTCTTAATAAATAAGGTACAAGGTATTACATAAATTACCACTTTAGTCCACTACTTACATTAGTTATCTAAATTCACCTATAACTAAATAATCATAGTTCTTGAATAGTCCAAAATATCCATTTAAAATTTTACGAGATAAATCTTTTAGGAAATTAAGAGGACTAATTCTCAAAATGACCTAACGGGTCATTTCAATGTAATATGTAAATCAAAAGTTATTCTAGTAATGTTAAATTACAAAATTTTTGAACTTGAAATAATAATCTGCAACATCCAAGTGGTTTGTTATTGTAAACCTGCACCATGGAAGGTGAGATTGGAAGAAAAACAACTTTTTATTTTATGTACTCATGTAGTTGTAGTGTTAGTATCACTCAATTATTCTGATCTTGTGATTAACTTAGTTTTGTCACGCCTCGAGAGGGTACCCTTGGCGTAGCCGGCACTTGAAGAACCATTGCTGATTCCCCAAGAGAACCACCTGGCCTCATTGTCACATCAACTCAACAGCGGAAGAAATATTCAACTAAAGGACACCATATAGATAAATATAACTCTACTATAATATAATTTCCAATGGATAAGTTTGGAAATACAATATACTCAACAAAATCCTCTACTCAGTATCTATGAAGTCTCTACTCGACAATCGAGATGGTACCATGATAGACCTTGAATACCCCAAATCAAAGAAATAAGGTACTAAATCAAAACAGGAAATAAGGACTCCTCCGAAAAGTAAGGAGGGCTCACCAACTCAGGAATGCACTGATCTAGACCTCAACGATGTGCGGGCTGACGTCCTCTATCACTTGTATCTGCATCATAAAATGGTGCAAGTCCAAATGGATGTCAGTACATGGAATATACTGGTATGTAAAATAGCTCAAGGAAAAGTAAAGCTCGACTCACTCAACTCAACTCAATCAACTCTTAACTCAATTCTGTATATATGCAAGTATAGAATAAATCATGCTTTTAAAATAGAATCAGTAGTAATTAACTTAGTTTAAAATACTATGCTCAATCAGTATTTGTTTAGGAGTTTCTCTTAACCGACATCCAGTCCCATCACCTTTAGTTTGGTGATGCACAACGAAGGTGACGTTGTTGTCACACCCATCCTAAACTTGCCAAGGTAAAGGACGATCAACTCTCTCATGGATCCATAGTAAATGTCCATCTTTTGGGACAAGAGTCGTCAGAACGTGCTGCACGACTATCCTACATTGGCAACGTAGTTCTATGGGTTAGAATAGTTATTCACTCGCTCTCAGCTCGGTGCTTGATACTCCTCCCAAGGCTAAAATATGTTCAACTCATCAATCAACTCAAATCTCAATAATACTCAATTAATCAACTCAGTCCTCAACTTCATCGGGTTATCTCAACTCAGCTCATCTCAGTTTATCATCAACTCACTCAATCAAGGAAATCAATCAGTCTCGACTCAACTCAACTCAAACGGTCATTTGGACTCTCTCAATTCGACTCACCATGGAATGCAAGCAAGATACATAATATTATAGATGATTAAATGCAACATGCTTCTCATGCTCAATCATGCTCAAGTTACTCAACTCATACAATTCCATTCAAACTCAAACCTCAATTCAATCCATGCATAGGTTTTTATAAAGATCATTCAATTTGGGGTTCATAATACAAAGTATAAACTATTAATGTTAATATCATATCAGTAGCTATGCAACCTGATTATTATCTCATATATTAACATAAAAAGTCATAATAAATGCTAAAACTCGATAATTGGATGATAGGGATTTCAAAACTCAAATCTTACTCTCAATTTCGACTCAAATAGGTGAAAGGTCGTGTGAACGAACATAGTTCCACACTTTAGTAAGCCTTACATACCTGTAAATAGAAGAAACAATTAGACTCCAATCAATCCTCGTGTTTGAACTTGCAACTCTTGCTCTTCTCCCTCCTTTGGTGTTCTCAGGAAAGCCCTAAGCGTGAAGAATGGTGAGAATACCCTTAGGGTTCTATTTTAGGACTTTTAATTTAGTCGAAAATGTCCAAGGTTTTGATTAAATAGGGGTAAGAATAGACAAAAATACCACTCTTAAAAACTGCCTATTGGGTCTACGTGACTCCATTTACGGGCCGTATACCCTTCTACGGGCTATAAATGACCTCTCGTAGGTGAGGGGTCCAAAAATCTGAGTTACTGGAATTTGGAACAAGACCACCTCTATGGGCCATAAAGAGTTCTATGGGTCGTATGATAACTCGTAGCTC
Organism: Solanum aculeatissimum; assembly: GCA_038996855.1. NCBI lineage: Eukaryota > Viridiplantae > Streptophyta > Magnoliopsida > Solanales > Solanaceae > Solanum > Solanum aculeatissimum. The sequence goes on along the minus strand of JBCEWC010011527.1, from coordinate 1,115 downwards.
AAGATACTAAAAAGTTAATTTTTGGATTTCCAATTCACGAAATCAATCTATGGGACGTGGATAGTTTTACGGGCCATAAGTTGTCTCATATATGGACCCCTAACTTAGAAAACTTCCCAAGTCACAGGGGTGACCTACGAGACCTCACTTTATGGGCTTTAAGTGGCCCTCGTGGTTCATCTCTCAATGATTTTTCTTAGTCATTTCTTTCAGTTTCTCTGGGTATATACTTGGAATGAATTTAGGGGTGTTACATTATCTCCCCCTTGGAATCATTCATCCTTAAATGAAGAGAAAGTTTAGGAAACTAGCCAAGGCGCAAACTCTATCAAGAACTCCAACAATCAAATAACTCATAACTCACTCATGCAATCAATCAATTTAAGCAAGTAAGCAAATAAAGCAGATAAGAAATCAACAATCATACCCAATCCTCACTCAGACTCTAGGACCCTATAGTCAGTCAGACTCGAAATAGAGTGGAATTCAAAGGAATCGAAAGGGATTATTACCATCAACTCTCTCATCATCATAAGGTGGAAATAAATGTGGATATTTGACTTTCATATCCTCCTCGGCTTCCCACGTAGCTTCTTCAATGAACTAATTTCTCCACAGCACCTTGATAGATGCAATCTCTTTGGTCCTCAACTTGCGAACTTGACGATCAAGGATCTGTATAGTTATCTCCTCATAGCTCAGGCTATTAGTTATATCCTCATAGCTTAGGCTATTTTTTACTCCAATGCTTTCAATGGGATCAACCAACTGTGGGTGTCCCAAACACTTCTTAAGCATCAAAATGTGAAAGACTGGGTGGATGACGGCTAATTCTAGTGGTAGTTCTATCTCATAACTGTAGGGCTGTCAAAATGGGCTTGGCCCGTGAGGCCGGCCCAACCCAACCCTTGACCTAAATGGGGTTGGGCTAAATATTTTTAGCCCATTTATGAATGAGGCTTTTTAGCCCGTCCTAGTTCGACCCGCCGGCCTCATAGGCTCAACCCGTGGGCCTCAAAGGCCAACCCGTGGCCCGCGATTTTAGAAATATTTATTATATATTTAATTATTTATCAAAACTCGTTTTAATGATTGATGCTTAATTTGTGGAATTT
>JBCEWC010011526.1:0-16615 GCA_038996855.1 Solanum aculeatissimum | reverse complement strand
AATACAATCCTTTTCCAAATAGGATTATATATACTATTGTTATTCCTATTCCTATTCTAAGTAGGATTGTATTTACCGATTCCTATTCTAACAGATGCATTGTGAACATAAAATAATTTTATGTTGTCTAGCCATTTAACATCTTTCCTTAAGAGGGAAATGTATCAATTTTCCACCTTTATAAAGGGAAGTCCTATTTTGAAGTAAAACGCTGGGCAACACGGGGAGTATACCAATCGTTGAAAGCCTACATTGGAGATATCAGTTGATTTGTTTCCCTACACATGGTAATAAATCGGAGTCTAATACATACATGATAAAAGCAAATATTTATTTTTTTCTTCTAATGATAAAAAAAATAGTAAATTAATAATTGCTCAAGAAATGAGCCCAGAGTTTGTTCCATTTTTCTTTCTGTGGAGCACCATGGACTTCTATGCAGGTAACACCAAAAAGATTAATCTACAAGGTTCAAAAGACACAAAAAAGCATGGACATATTCTTAAAGTGATTTGGTATAAGATCAAGACAGACGTGGAGATACCTTACGTTGTCCTGATTATTCTATTCTCGACACCATGTCATGTGTTAGGAGTCATGAGTCTCCCTATCTGGAGATACAGAAACTAAGACACCATATTTACAGATTCACCTAATTCTTTGCTCATTATAATGGTGTCCAGAAAAATGGATTCCTAGAATAATAAGAGGTTCTAAGTAGTGATAAATGGAACTTTCAACAAAGACAATATCTGATGAAGTTCTAGCGGGAAGAGAGAGCTGCTGGCTTCTGGAACTGTAGAGTCGGTCTGCCACTTAACAGGAAAAAAGTACATCAAATAGAATCCTCACTTATTGTCTGTTACCTAAAGGCAACACAAACTTAATTGGAAGTCCGTAACCAATTTCATCAATTTAAACATACCGTCTACGTAATGAATACCCAGGATTCACATAGCTGACCGCCCCAACAACTAATTTGGGATTGAGCATACTTGATTGTCATTAGACCATCCAGCTTTTGTATTGCCAACAACAGCTACCAATAGGAAATATAACTAGTCACTACAGCAGCAATATTAGATTATTTTCTACTTCCTCCACAGATATATAAGGAACGGTTTAGATGGTGACATGCACAAAAAATGAGCTATGGATGGATGTCAGCAGAAATGCTATGTACTAACTCCAGATGTTTTACGATCATAGGATCTTGCACAAGTAACTCACTTAGTGAATCATCACTACCAGTAATTGGGATAAATGTTCACTTAAAATTACATGAAGCCTTTTGTTGCTTGGTGGAGATTGTATTTGTTTATTGTTTTTATAAAATTGCGAGAGCTTTTATGAGGCTGAAGACGCTGACAGATCAAGAGAACTTTATTTTTAAGTTGAAAACATAAAGAAGACAACAGATTAAGTTATAGATAAGCAACCAGAAAGAGATGGAGAATGCAATAGTTTGAAATCACAATGCAAGGATCATAGGCAATGCCGAATCAAATATGAAAACAGACATAATAATTGTAAACATTAAGGAGTCGTTTGGTGTGAGGTATAAGTTATAATAACCCAGGATAAAATGTACGATTATTTTATCCGCTAGGACGGAGTTGTTGTCGATTGAGGATTGGCCGAGGGGTCCTTTCTTCTTTTATAACTGTGTTTAGTTGGAGGTATTAGGTAGTCATGCGATTACTTGTCCCACCATTTATACCTTAGTGATGGGATAAGTTATCCCATATACATGGTGGGATAACTTATCCACGAATGACTTATCCTGGATACTTAATCCCCAGATAACTTATTCCCTACCAAATGACCCCTAAGGGATATAGCAAAAATAGGAAAAGAACCTACATTGTTTTATAAAACTTAATCAACCCCAAAAAACAACATAAATAATTACTCACGGCCTAAATTATTTTGCACTTCTCTTCTTTCTAGAGGCAATTGGCATGTTCTCGCCAATCGAGAACACCACTTAGAGATTAAAAAAGTGAATGAAAGGACAGTTATTAATAAGATCTTTTTTTGTTTCAAATGTCAACAAATTTTATAACACACGTGGAATTGGCGCCCTTTAGAATATAAGCAATACTTGTTCATTGTTGTAACATATTTAGACAGCCATAGCACACAACAACATCTTAAACGGTATTACTTTGCTACATTGCTGTTCTTTCACCCCTTTTGTCCTGTTTCTCAGTAAGGTAAATAATTTTATTAATATTGGGGGGTGGGGGCGGGGGAATTGTGTACAAGAACTATAACCTAAAGTTGAGGAATCTACATCAAAACAAGATTTTTTACAAAACACATACAGTCAATATAAATCTCAACGGTGCACCAAAAAGACATCAAACACAAGAAGTTGTCCTTAAATGTACAAATGTTCCCTATCACTCAATTCATCATTGCCTTAAACTCTAATATAAGGTCTACTAAAAAATTCTGTGTAAGATTTGAACAAATACTATCCTAGTTTTAAAATATTTTTGTTCTCTACTCCCAAAATTAAAAGATCTGATATGCTATGCCAACTAGATCAAGTCCCAGTCATGTTTCACCTCTGCTTAACAAATGCCCAAGCTGTTATTTTCCTTACTGGAACTTTGTCCAGCAGCAGGCTCCAACAATATAACAGCAGATAAAACCCACATAGACGACTATTAACTAAGGAGGTGTTTGGATTGGCTTTAAGCAGCTTATAGAATAAAAGTCAAAAGTTGGAAATACCCAAATTTTGGCTTTTAGCTTATTTTTGTACTTTTTCAGCCTAAAGAAAGTGTTTAAAGGCATTGTTTTGTCTTTCCCAAACACCTCCAAAATTTAAAAAGATCTTACAAGCCGAAAGGTACTTAAAATAAGCCAATCCAAACACCCTCCAGTGAGGATATTTCATCATTTAGATAACTAAAGAGCATATTTCATCAGGATATCAGGACAATGTCAAACCAGTGAGGATTATAAGTTAGTATTATCAAGAAATCGTAGAACTCTGACAAAAAGACTTCCGATGGGCCATTTTCCATTCTTCTACTGATTCTAGAATTTCTCACGTATATCAAAGAAACCTATTAATTCCAATGAATAATAATCTTATTTACTGTGCTGTAACAAGAAGAAACTTCTAGAACTCAACTTAAAAAAACTTAAATAAAAAATAAATGACATACAGTTCAGCTGAAATGTATTCAATTCGCTTTTTGACATTAGCCCTGGCCTCTGCCATGTCCTGCTTCACAAGCACTGGTCCTATCAACTTGTAAACATTGGCATCTTCATTCAACAGATCCAATTCCTACATTACATAACCAAATTAAAATAATGTATTGAATAAAATATAGTAAGTTTTATGAATACGAAAGAGAAAGAATACCTTGAGAACAAGCTCGTTTTCACCAAGTTGAATAGTATACTTCTTCCTGATTTGGTGATTCTTTGATATATCTGAAAGTAGATAACAAAATAACACTATAAATACAACGAAAGGGGGTCAAGTCATGAGAAGAAAAGGGGATGACGGAGGGAAGAATTTGCCTTTTTGAAGTTTGCTAAGATCGTTGGCTTTGATCTCTAGGTCACGCTGCAATTCTCGGAGACCGGCGGATGAAGCCATTCTTTAAAATTCTCGGAGACCGGTTACCGGAGTTTTGGGAGTGGGGTTTTCTCTCCGTTGTCCAGTGTCGTCCATGGTTAAGGAGAATACATATACCAACATTGTTGAGTCCCCATTTTTTACAATCAACTCCACTTTAGTCCATTAGGTTTCAAAATTTGACAAGGGGTGAAAATGGGTTGTGTCAAGCCTAATTTAAAGTTTTAAACTACTTTTGATTCTATAAAATAAAATAAAAAAATAGGAAGAAGGGTCAAAATTAGGGGTGGACGTTTGGTATTCAGCTCCGGATTTCTAAATCTTGAATTTATTAATTCGGTAATTGGTAGCTAAAGATAGATACCAAATATCAACAACAATAACAATAATATACCCAGTGAAATCCCACAAATGGAATTTGGGGAGGGTAAAATGTACGCAGACCTTACCACTACCTCATATAGATAGAGAGATTGTTTCGGAAAGACTCTCGTTTCAAAAATATCAAACTCATAAGTAGAAGATATTAGATATGAAAAAAAAACGAAAAGAAAAAAGATTAAAAAGACGACTAAAATGGAAAACAAAGGATAGTATATTAATATAATAAAAGTAACAAATGTTAGACAGACATTGATAACACAGTATATAAAGACACGACTGATCCTACTAACATATTGTATCGCTAGGTCAAACAATCATCCAACTCCTATTAGTCGTCTAACCTTCTATCCTAATATGTGACCTTCACTCATTTCTATCTAAGGTACTGTTTTTGGTGAGCTGAAGTTTTGCCAAATCCTGTCTAATCACCTCCTCCAAATACTTTTTTGGTTGACCTCTACCCATTCATGTGACCCCTAAATTCAACCTCCATGCCTCCTAACAGGAGCATCAATACTTCTTCTTTGCACATGTTCAAACCATCGCAGTCTCGCTTCTCTCATTTTGTCTGCTACAGGGGCCACCCCTAACTTCCCTCGAATGATCTCATTCCTAATCTTATTTCCCCTGGTATGTCCACACATCCATCTCAACATCCTCATTTTGCGACCAACGTCTTCTAAACTTCGATACCAAATATCAATTTTTTAAATTTTGGTTCGGTAATTCAATAATCGGTAAATTAAACTTCAATTCAGTATGAAATTTAGTAATATTGTATTGAAGTTCTAGCTGATTGTATTACAAATTTAATATTATTGCTAAATTGACACAATAAATATATATATATGATTATTTATGTTTAATTTATGTTTAATCTTTAAATTTTTATTTAAACTTGTACTAATGAGTAATGGACATATTGCTATATGACCTTTATTACGTAAATAATTTGGTATTTGGGAAATATCGAATACCAAATGGTATTAATGTCTCATACCAATCTCAAACACAAATATCATGATTCTAAAATTTTACTCCCCAATATCATACTCAATGTCGAACTACCGAATATCAAATTACTAAAAAATTTAGTTTGCTTCAGTACGATAATTCTGTATTCGATATTTTACGCCCAATCTTAGTCAAAATTATCCCTCAATTTTCATTTAAGCTAGTTTTATTTTTTGTTATACTATGTGGTCATTTACATCCCTATTGTCTACAAACTTACCATTCATACCCTTAATTAGATGAAAATATCCAAATCAATTAACATTACCCAATTTGTTTTAAAAAATAATTCATCACCCTAATATCACCACCCACTAACTTAATCTAAACAAATATACCTATTTCATCTTTTTCTTCTTCCTTTTTAATAGGAAAAAGGAAATGTGGTTGCGGATGTTGGACCATAACAGGCATAAAACACTTCAAGCTTCTAATTTTAGATGTATGCACGACAACTCATAAGCAAAGAAGAGGAATATAAAAAGAAAAAGTTGCTAAATTCAAAGTTTAGTATAAAATAAGGCCCTAATGTTTACAAAAATTGCAAAGTGGGAAACTTAAGAAACCTTTTGAAAATGGTTGGACATTACTAAAGAAAGATTGAAAAACAACGGCCAAAAGCAATAGCCTGCATTTTTTTTGTCAAAATCGACGAAAAGTGACCTAGTCACTTTCATCGCTTTTGTGCTTGATGATTTTCAAAAAGCGATCGATGACGTCGCTTTGAAACGACGAACTACATTATTTTTTGTTATTATTTTTTTTAAAAAAAGTTGAATAATTGATTATTTAAAAAAAAAGAAAGAAAGATAAGCGATGGACAAAAAGACTCTATCCTTAGTTTTTCTATATTTTTTAATAACAGCAAAAACTGATAGAACTCACAATTTTATATATATTCAATTCAGCCTATTCTATACAAATCAAACAATAAAAATAATATAATAACAAACTTCGTAAATCATAATTGAAAGACTTATAAAGTCATTCAAAATTAGTTATAAAAGAATCTAAAATATTCACTATAGGGATGCTAAGGGGTGGTGTGTATGTATTTGATTTTTCCATCACTCTCTGAACCCTCGCTAGGAGAGAACCCTTTTGAAGAACAAAATGCACTAGGCAAATGAATTTATTCATGTTTTCTTATTCAACAACTTGTTCTTTAATTTTCTTAATGATTTTGTTCATGCTTTCTTATTCAGTAACTTATTTTGCCTCGACCTTTGACAATATATGTGTAAGTTGTGCCATTTGCTGCGACATAGTAATTATTTGAACACTATTAAATGCTTTGACTTGATGTGATAATCCAATACCTTCTAAACTTGATTGGGGTCGTCGTTGCATCATTGTAAAAGTCCATCCCATAGATTTTGCTTTTATGTGTCCCTCTACCACCTTTTTTTCTTTCAAATTTGAGTGGCTTGTTCAGGCATGAGCTAGATCAGATCTCGCAGGAATTCTTGAGTTTGGCCTATCTCAAGCATATACCATTCAAACTCTCTTTGAATATTAAAAATAAAAAGTTAACTTATATATATATATATATATATATATATACTATATTAAAAGCGTGAAAACCTTATAAATATTGTTTGAATTTTTTGTCCTTTATTAAAACACTCTACTTTAGATAAAATCGTCTTTTCATTAGTTTTTAAAAATTATTATTTAACTATATTTATAGTATTGACTTTTAAAATATATGAAAAAAGTAATAAAAAAAGGATTTCTAGTCGTGGACAGACTCCTAAATCTTCCTTATTTGATAAACTTCTATTTCTTCCTTATTTGAATCAAGAAAATACCCTACGCTAAGGAAAATTCTAATTTACCATGAAATCTAATTAGTGATAGAATCTATATATATAGGACCTTTATAAATAAATAATTATCAAAATTACTTTTATAGTGAATTATTTATATTTTTATAAAATTTATAATTAAATTTAATTTTTCTCGCTTTATATATATATATAATAGATGCACCATTTATCAAGCAAATTTAAATTAAACTTACATAAGTTTGTATGGGCCTTTCCTCCATCCATCCATCTGATGCGACTTATTAATCTTCTTCTTTACGTAAGTCGTTTTGAAACGTCTTTAGGAAAGGGAGTGTGTCTCAATGGTTTTTTTTTCTAAAAATAAAAATATAATTTTAGAAAATATTAGTCAAATAATACTTAATTAACTTTATTTAAAATTATGAATTAAAAGTTCAAATTTAGAAAACTTACCATTTCTCTCGTTATTGTTCCAACATTATTTGCATCTTCCGTGTGCAAGGAGGCCCCCTTGAGATTCTGTCTAGCTTTTTGATTTGTTCCGACAAAGTCTTGAATTTATTTGTATCTTAATACCGTCACAGCTCCTCAAAATTGGTAAAAATTAAGTTTCAAGTATCTTTGTATCTCGAGCTTTCTTTGACCAGCTAGATAGTCTCGCGTTGGTCTTCCTGTCAAAAGTGATTGTAATGACTATATTGTACTTCGTCTTCTAATTACAAATAGCTTGAAAATAAAATAAATAGCATTAAATAATTAATAAATTAAAATATACTAAAAAATATTAAGTTTATTATATATAACTTAAACTCATTAAACATCGCCTAATGAATTATCTCTAGAATCTCGCACCAAAAGTGGTAAGGCTCCATAAAAAGCCTCCTAACACATTCTTGTAAAGCCTTAACAATATCTTTTGATGGATAACACCTGAAAAAACACATAAAAAATATGTTAGTTCATGAATAATTTGTGCAAAAAAATAAATAAAATAAAGAAATTATAAAAAAAAACAAAACAAACTTATGATGACCTATCATGCTACGAAGCTTGTTACTCTCTTCAACTGCTAGCTTAATGTTTATTCTACTCTTTATTGGATATAGAAATAGGTGAAGGTGAAGGTCACAATACAAGCTGGGTCCTAGGTGTGACACAACGAATGAGATCCCCGAAAGAATCTCAAACTAGCCTTCTTAGCAGATCATAAGCATTCAAGGTGATAAGAGAAGATACATAAGTGAAAGCTCAGACATAATCATAAATTGAAACATAAAAGCAATAAGAAGTACATGAGACATTGGAATCATACATCATGTCCAACATACCACTAAGTCATAATCTGGGTAGGGGCTAAGACATGTCCCTAGCTTGCCCTCAATGAAAATAAAAGATAATCTCAAACAAAATATGTAAACTAGATGATAGTAGGTTCTATCCCCGAAGCATGAGCATTCACTCAATTTGACTCTAAAATCAATCTGAATCTAGCTATAAGGATGAGGAGGATAATAGTCAAATACACCTACATTGTGATATAATATAGGCATAAAGTATGAATTTGTACGTTTGAGTATACTAAGTATGTGGGCATGCAATACAATAATGGTACATAATGTTAATAACTACATAATAATGATATATGAGCAAGGGTACATATATGTATATAGAATGAAAGTAGATAAGAAAATCAACGTACCAATATGCCATGAGTGTAATGATGCATGATATCATAGTACATCAACATATGTGGGAATGTCATCATAACCTACAATAAGATCGTGCGAGGTATAACATATAATCTGGATGTTGCCCCTACATCGGAAAAATGAGAATCTACTTACCAAGGTAGAACTCTACATGTCATATCATAAGTTATGTGGATCCACTAGCAACCCATATTGAGAACATTATCATTCCTATAATGACACATAATTATGGAACAATGCGATTTACATTTTCAGGTCATGCCTCAACTAATGTGTGAGTTGTAATCTGAAGTTCCTCTCGGTGCTAGTCAACATCCCATGGAATATATAATAGATACCCATGAAGTCATACTTTTTGTAAATCATCATAAGTCATCATAATTTATCATAAAACATCATGGTTCATCATAATTCATTCTTATATAACATCATCGTAAGCTTGATCATAGTCTCATAGTTCATAACATCACGCATAGGAATATCACATTTCATACTAGGATCTTAGGCTGCCTTTCAAAATCCTAAATTTCCCAATAGGGACCCTAGGTCAAACTCAAGGTTCTAAATCTCTTATTCAATAGCATACTAGGGTCCTAGGCCGCCTCTCGAAATTCTAAATCTCCCCATAGGGATCCCAAGTCAACCTCAGGGTCCTAAATCCCCTATTCATAATCATAAGCTTGTTTAAAAATCTTGTACATGCATGATCATGTGATTAGGTGAAGAGAAATAGCATGAGTTCATACACATCAAGTTCAAAATCATGATAATAAAGTAACTTCATGCATAATTATTGAATCGAAGATCATTTGAATCATAATTCAAATAACCCATGCATAAATTTCCTGCTTGAGAAATCTCATGTAAATTAAAAGTAATTCATGCATATTTCAATGTATAAGCATAATCCATACCGTAAAATTATCATTTGAGATCAAATTCATGAAAGCCCGAATTTGATCATACTTAATGAGAAAATAGGTTGGGCTTCATGGGTGAAAGACAATCATGGATCAAACCCACATACCTTAATGGCAATTGAAGAACTAAGGATGAATTTGACTTGAAACTTATTAGTTTTTCAATGAATTCCTCACTAGAGCTTAAGAGAAGACTTGAGAGTAAAGATTGATGAGAGAATTATGAATTTAGGAGAATGTGAGTGCATGGATGGCTTCAAATAGTTAAAATAGTATGAGAGGGGTAAATACATCCAAAAATGAGCCTAAAATATTAAACCAAGGATGGAAGAAAATATAAAAAAAACCTTCACTTAAGTGCCCAAAGTTCACTACTCGCATCCCTTTCAAGACACCCTCCACTAGTCATAAAGGGCACCATAACTCGTGGTATGTCTCGTGAACTGTAAGAGGCATTGGGGCATGGAGGATGCATCCACCAGAGCTACTCCATAAGGCATGGAATGCACCACTACCCATGAAGGGTCTCGTGTTTTGCACCTTGTACATGGCAACCTTCAAATAAGCCAAGGGGCCCCTCCATGAACCCCTTTGCGGGCAGTGATGTGCACCTATTGTCCGTAAAGGGTGTCTTGGTAGGAACCTTTGGCCAAAATTTCTGGAAAACATATTTTCAAGCCTCAATTTCATTTTATAAAGTACGGGACCTTACAATATCTTCCCCTTGGGATCATTCGTCCTACAATGAGATAAAAGTTAGCTTGAATGGAGCAAAATGAGTATCAACAACCCAACATGACTACAAAAATGCATGTCACACCTTAAAATCATAAAACCTTCAATCCTTTGCAATAAACGTCATTTAAAACAAGTTTTATAAGCATGCATTCATGTTATGACATGAAAATGCAGAAATGAAAGGATTCAGACCATTTGAGCATGAAGAACTTATTACCTTAAGCTTGAGTAGAATAGAAGAGTCATATTCGATTCTGCTTCCCATGTAACACTCTCAATATATTGGTTCCTCCAAAAGACTTAAATCGATGCAACTTCCTTATTACATAGCCTCCTCACTTGCCGATCCAAAATCTCTACTATAACATCTTTATAAGTTAAGTTCTTCTCAACTTCAACGGTCTCCAAGGGCACAATAGAGCTTGGATCACCGACGAACTTCCTCAACATAGACATATGAAATATCAGATGAACTGTAGCCATTATTAATGGCAAGTTTAACCTATAAGCCACCTTACCAATCTACGCCAACATCTCACAAGGCCCTACATACTAGGGACTCAACTTTTCTTTTTTACCAAACCATATCACACCTTTCATGGGTGAAACCTTCAAATACACAATCTCTTACATGGAACTCAAGATCTCTCTTCCTTACATTGGAGTACGACTTTTGGTGACTTTGGGATGCATTCAATTTCTCCCTTTTATGCTTCACCTTTTCCATAGCAACCAACACTAAATCAGAACCAATCAAAGTCATCTCACCAATTTCAAACCAATCCATCGAGGACCTATATCATCTCCTATACAATGCTTCAAATGGTGCCATCTCAATGCTAACATGATAACTGTTGTTCCAGACAAACTCGATAAGTGATATATGACCATCCCAGTTACCTTTGAATTCCAACACACAAGCTCTTAACATGTATTCTAGGTCTAAATTATTCTCTTGGTCTGTCTATCGGTTTGAGGATGAAAAGTGGTGCTTAACTTCAGCTTGGTGCCAAGTCCTATCTGAAATGACCTCCAAAAATGAGAAGTTAATTAGGTACGACAACTTGATATGATGGATAATGGCATACCATGCAACCTCACAAACTTATAGATGTACAACTTAGCATAATCCTCAGAACTAAAAGTGGTCTTGACCGGTAGAAAATGGGTAGACTTAGTCATTCTATCCATAATCATCCAAATGGAGTCATATTGTTTTCGAGTACGAGGCAAACCTGTCACAAAGTTCATATTCACATATTTCCACTTCTAAGTAGGAATCTCTATGTCTTGGGCTAGGTCACTGAGCCTTTAATGCTCCACCTTTACCCGTTGGAAATTAGGTCATTAAGTTCATGTCTTTCTTCATGTCATTCCACTAATACACTTAATTCAAGTCTCAATATATCTCGGTAGATCTTGGATGTATGAAATATGGAAAGTTAGGGCTTCCTTCAAAATCACCTTTCTCAAACCATCGATATTTAGAAAACACAACTGGCCTTGGTAGCAAAGCACACCATCTCCCCCTAGGGAGAAAACCACTACCTTCTTTTTGGCAGCCAACTTCTTCAACTCAATCTATGTCAGATCCAAGTCCTATTTTGCCTTGACATCTTCCACCACCGATGATTCGAACCCATTTAGTACATGGATGCCACCATAATTGGAGTCACTCAACCTTATCTCCCAAGCATTCCAAATGGTGCACATCCTTCACTAACTCTCTTTTGGCTTCATCAACATGGGACACACCTCCCATAGGCAGTTTATTAAGAGCATCAACAATAACATTGGCCTTGCCTGGATGATATTACACACTCATGTCACAATCCTTAAAAAGTGCAAGCTATCGTCTTTGCCTCAGATTTAGGTCTCTTTGACAAACATGTATTGTAAACTCTTGTGATCGGTAAACATATCAACATAAACCTCAAAAAGATAATGACGCCAAATCATTAAAGTAAATACCATGATCACTAATTCAAGATCATGGGTTGGATAATTCTGTTCATGTACTTTCAACTATCTCAAAGCATATGCTATGACCTTACCATTATATATTAGAACATAACCCAAACCAACACGGTAAGCATCAAAATACACCACAAAGCCATCTAAACCTTCCGAGAGTGTCAAACTATGAGCCAACATAAGATGATCTTTCAAAGTTTGAAAACTTTTCTCATACTTATCTGACCATTGTATTTTTTCCTTCTTTTGAGTCAAGTTAGTCAAAGGTGTAGCAATGAATAAAAATCCCTCAACAATCCTTTAGTAGTACCTAGCCAAACCTAAAAATCTCCTAATATCTGAAAGATACAATGGTTGAGGCCAATTTCTTATCGCTTTAGTCTTCTTTGAATCAACCTTAATGGCATCACCGGATACCACATAACCTGATACCACTTCTTTCAACCAAAACTCACACTTGCTAAATTTGGCAAACAATTGCTTCTCTCTCAAGGTCTAAAGTACAACCCTCAAGTGACCCATATGCTCTTCCTCACTACGAGAGTAGGTCATAATATCATCAATAGAAACTACCATAAATGTATTAAGGTAGCGCTTGAACACCTTATTCATAAGGTCCATGAACACTACTAGAGAATTGGTCAACCTAAATAATATAACCATAAATTTAACATGACTATACCTTATCATAAATGTCGTCATGGGAATATCACACTCCCTTACCATCAATTGATGATAGCCGGAATAGAGGCCAATTTTGGAGAAATGGGTAGACCCTTGTAACTGATCAAATATATCATCTATTCTCGATAGTGGATACTTGTTCTTTATATTCACCTTGTTCAATTGTCGGTAGTCTGTACACATTCAAAGTGACCCATCTATCTTTCTCACAATCAATACGGAAGCACCTCACGATGATATACTTGGCCTAATAAAATCGTTTTTCCAACAAGTCTTTCAACTGATCCTTCAACTAATTTAACTCTTCCAAGTCCATCTAATACGGAGGAATAGAAATAGGTTGGGTATCAGGAAGGAGGTCTATACTGAAGTCTACTTCCCTTTCATCAGGTATACTAGGTAAGTCTTCAAGAAAGACATCAGGGAATTCATTCACAATAGGAATTGACTCAAGAGTAGGAGACTCAAAATTGACATCCCTAACCCTTACTATATGATAGATGCAACCCTTGATAATTATTTGTTGGGAATTTAGATAGGAGATGAATTGTTTTTTGAACGCTAAGTCACTACCTATCCATTTTAGAATTGGCTCATTCAGTAATTGAAACTTGACCTTATAGGTCCTACAATTTATAGAGACAGAAGAAACATACAACCAATCCATTCTAAGATAACTTCAAAATCAACCATATCAAGCTCAACAAGATCACAACGAATAACTTTATACAAAATGGACATAGGACAACTCTAGTAGACTCTTCCACAAGAATATATACCGAGAAAGACTCCAACAAAATTTCAGGACTCATATCAAATTTGGTGGCTAAGAAAGGAGTGACAAAAGATAAATTGGCATATGGGTCAAGCAATCCATATTTATCTAAGTTAAAGACCTTCAACATACCAATAACCACATCAGGAGTCTCTTCCATCTCTTGCCTAACTTGTACCACATAGAATTTGTTGTTGTGTTGAGCACCACCTTGTTGAATACTCTAGTGCCTTTGACCACTTGTAGTAACCTGTCCTTGGGGATGACCTTCTTTACCCTTATTTGTCATATTTGGACACTCGAATAGTTTGTGGCCCACTTTACCACACGTAGCAAGTACCAGAACTTGCCAAACAACTATCTCTATGATTCTTCATGCGTGTAGTGCACCTAGGGAATCCCTATCAATAACCACCTTGAACTATAGAGTATGGCACACTGTCTTGGTTAAATCTCTGATTTGGATCTTGAAATGACTCTTGGCCTGGTTGAGTGTAACACCTTGAAAATTTCTAAGCTAAGATCTAAACTTTTCTTTTATGCATATAGGATCATATCAGGTTGTTCTAACCTTTAATAGAGTTTCAAGGCCAATTTATAGAGGTATAACAGATTTTAGATGAGTAAACTTCATAAGAATTTCTTAGCGCAAAGTTGAGATGAAACCTTCCTTATAGATTGAGTTTTGATGTGAGATTCTATGAAGTTAGATGATCCAATAACTTCAAAGTTATGAATATATGTTTATGTCCTTTCCTAAGTAATTGAAGTGTGTCAAATGTGGTTTAAGGTCATAAGGTACCTCCAAGGTCAAGCCAAATTCAAAATATTTCAATCGACTAAGTTTTGATATGAGTTTATAGAAGGGTCAACTTCAAATGGCTATATCTATAAGATCATAATAAGTTATGTGATCCATAACCTATAAAATTAATGTTCATTGAATTTTCTTTCGAACAAATCTCATTTTGCCTTATTCAGAGTTCAAAGTAAAAAGTTATGACTATTTTACTAAAGCATGTCTGAGCTGTGTAATTTGACGTGCTGAGTGCCAATTCAGCGAATCCCCAAAGGTTCCAAACCCCCCAAAAGTAGTAAATTTAGGTGACCAAAAGGTCCCATTTGGTGGACCGCCAAATGGTTCAACAATGGGACTTTTAGTCCATTGATTTGGCTGACAAAACTCATTAAATAATCGTTTTTCAATTTTTATGGTTTATTGATTTTTTTAGAAGGATATTTTTTACCTTTTACCTTCAATTAACTTCCCTAATCCTATCCTATAGCCTAATAACCTACCATTAATGCATAAACCCCTAAAAACATTTGAATTTTCACGTTCAAAATTCTCTCAAAGAAGAAGCTAGGGTTCTTCATCTTCAAGCTTCAGACCTAAGGTTCTCTAGAAATTTTTTCTCGTCTAAGTATGTAAGGCTAACCTAAAACATGAAATTATTCTTACATATTCCCTAAGATTTTTGATAGGTTGATTGTGAAGGGATTGAATCTCTATCAAGGTTTTCTTGAGATTTTTCTTGAATAATATATATGTGAAATCCCATGTTTCTTGACTTCCATAATATACAAAGTATGGCATGTTATATAAGGCGTATATGATTTTGTATGGTACCTAAGGATAATAAGACTGTAAAATGAGTGGTAATTTCAATGATTTAAAATTGTAGGTCAAAGGAATCCCTTAAACACATATTCGGGGTTAAAGAAATGGTTCGAGAAACATCACACCCTTTCGAAAGGTTTAAATTACGTTTCACTTTTTGGATGAGACTAAGAGTGTATAATATACTAATAATCGAATGTTAAGACTTATTTTAATAGAAAAATGGTCATATTTTAAGGTTTGGAGTCAAGAAACTTATGAGACAAAGGTTGGCCAAAGTTACCATAAGCTTCTTTAAGAAATCTTTCTTAACTTTTGGTCAAATGTCTCAGACCATATCTCCCAAAATATAAAGTGTTAAAGAAGCCATGACCTATCAAATCGCAGGTCTACGAGTCTAGTTTGTAATGTATCAAACCACATATAAACCAACTTTAGAGTAAAAAGTTACGACTGTTTAACCATGGACTGCTCGAGCAGAAAAATTGTGTCACAAACCGGGGGGATCAAGGACACTTATAAGTCGGAAAATCCGACATTTTAAGTCCCCAAACATTTCATTTCTATTCCAAAATAATTGATGAATTGAAGAGAGGGTTCCCATGAGGTACTTGAGCAATTTAGGTACTTTTTCGCTATTTTTACCATTAAAGTTCCCCCTATGCCTAGAAATGTGAGCTTCACACTTTGCAGATGTTTTTTCCTCTTATTAGAGGTGTTTGGAGCCATTTTTGGAAGGTATAAAATTGGTGTTCTTACTGGTTATTCTAGTTTTACAACTGGTTTGTTCAGTAATAATCTTAGTGCTCTTTTAAGATCATTTTTATGAAGTTCTATGAACATTTTATTGCATTAAGGCTATATGGAAAATCTGTAACTTAATGCTCAATTATGAATCTTTTATGAAACGACCCAAAAAGTTCCTAAAAATATGCTTCGGAAGTTACCGGAAACTTGTTTTAGCTATATCAAAAAATCTGTTTTGTTTTTCGAAAATCCGACTTTATATTCTTGCGTAGGGGGTCAAATTGAGTGGGAAATGGATCTTACCCAAATTTTAGAGCAACCGTATCAAAATCCGAAATTTCCAAGTGAAGTCTTTTTCGAGGGTCTATTTTGGAGGGTCATATCTCTTAGCACACAAATAATTAGGTGGCACATAACATATCCATGGAAATCCCTTTGAGTTAGCTACCCAACACACTTCATTTCACCTCATTTGGAGTTCGGAAGAAGAGGTTATGACCATTTTCGTAAAATCCATCCGTACAGGAAATGCAATTTCCAGAGGGCAAATAAACTGTTCATAAGCCTCATTTTTTTTTTCTAAGTGTTGGACCCGTTTTTCCAAGGACATATTTTATTTCCTATATAGCATTAATTCAATTCCCATCTCTAAAAC
>JBCEWC010011525.1:0-16615 GCA_038996855.1 Solanum aculeatissimum | reverse complement strand
AAAATAATGATAAAAAAATTGAAATTGAAATTAATCGTGAAAAGATTGATTAGACAACTGAAAAATAGGAGAATTATGTGGATTTTGATTAGAATACTTAAAATTATGAGGGAATTTAGGATAAATTAAAGGAGAGTGAGAAATAATAGTCTATATATCTATAAGTTGGAGAGAGAAGGTAGAAATAAGAGATTTTTGTAATTTTTCAGAATGGTAGAGATTATTAGAAATTATGGTAAAATATGTTGTGTGGTTATGTAATTTTTCCAATGAAATATTAAGTGCATATGTTAGTGGGTATGAATTGTGGTAGAAATGGTTATTAGTTCTTGTAACTCTTACGGTCATTAGTTAATTTCTTGTAACTTATATGACCATTAGTGACTTATAACTCATGTAACCACTAACCCATGTTCTACCTCATTTTGCCTTGTAACTCATGTAACATCCAAGACATAATTCCTCTATTCATTTACCTACATTATTATCCACATATTCCTATTCAAGATAAGGATAAATTTCTCATCTATAAATAGTGGTGCTCTTACTTTATTTTGTGAAGAAGAGGGGTAGTAGAAAAATGAGAAGTGTGGATAAATATTGTAGTGTCTGGTGATAGTGCAATAGTGAAAAAGAAAGTTGAGACTAATGAAAAATATTCTAAATTTTCAGCTATATTCACTATATAAAAGATAATATTTATATATTGATGGAAGGTGTTTTGTGCAGAGGTTTGGACTCTTCAACTAATCCAGAGTTGTTTGAGTCATACAACATTGTTGAGTTATTGTATCCTGGAGGGGACACATCAAGAGATGTACTATTGGATCGGTGTAGATTATGTTGCAGTGGGCTTGTATCTCCTTAAAGAAAGCGAGATATCCGCGCCTCCGCCTTAATAAAATTTTATTCAATTTTATCATTTTATTTTCAATTATAATTTATTATATTTGTAATATATTACACCAACATTCATATATCCTCCCTTTTCTTTCTTAATTTGTTCATTTTCTTTTTCAAAGAAGTGTTGTATGTAACCCAACCCAAAAGCATGCTACTTCAATATTATTTTAAGTTTAAATCATTGTATAGCTCTTTGTTCAAATCTGAGAAAAATTATAATTTTGTTAACGTTTCTTGATTTTTTTTTAAAACTTCAAGTTTAGTATGTATTGTCATGCATTTTTTCGTATTTTGTCTTAACTTCGTCACTTTCATCATTTCTTCTTTGCTTTTTATTATTTTTAGTGCAAAAAGTTTATAAAAAATAATCTCTCTATCTTCTAAAGATAAAGCTTGTGACTTTGTGTACACGCTACTCTTTTTAGATTTCACTTATGAAATTATATTAATATGTTGTTAATTTTTAAATGTACTCCAACTTTGGAAATTATAAATTGGGTTATGTTTCTCTATATTTCATATATTCAATAAGTAGTCTATTATATTTGATATTGAGAAAGTATACATTCAAAATAAAAATGATAGTCAATATAATACTTTCAATCTTGTTAAAATGAAATTTAAAAAGGAAAAAGGATAAAAAATGCCCAGGAACAAAAAATATCTTTGATTTATATTTTGGTCTAAAATGCCCTTGTCATTGATACTTTGGTCCAAAATGCCCTTATTGTTACCAAATGGGTCAGAAATGTCCTTCTCTAAATAAATATTTTTTTTTCTTTTTAAACATATTGTGATCCTAATAAAAATATTATTTTTAAAGAATTATTTTCTTGTTTATTTTTTTAAATTACATTAACTAATAAAAATGCAAGAAAATAATTTTTTTCTTAATCTCATTTTATCAATTAAAATAGAATATCGTACCCCTGTAAAAAATAATATATGTCATAAATATAAGATCATAGTGAACCCAACACTAATTTTTATGTAATGTTTTGTCAAAAAATGCCCTTATTGTTACCAAATGGGTCAGAAATGTCCTTCTCTAAATAAATATATTTTTTTTCTTTTTAAACATATTGTGATCCTAATAAAAATATTATTTTTAAAGAATCATTTTCTTGTTTTATTTTTTTAAATTACATTAACTAATAAAAATGCAAGAAAATAATTTTTTTCTTAATCTCATTTTATCAATTAAAATAGAATATCGTACCCCTGTAAGAAATAATATATGTCATAAATATAAGATCATAGTGAACCCAACACTAATGTTTATGTAATGTTTTGTCCAAAAATGCCCTTATTGTTACCAAATGGGTAAAAAATGTCCTTCTCTAAATAAATATATATTCTTTTCTTTTTAAACATATTATGATCCTAATAAAAATATTATTTTAAAGAATCCTTTTCTTTTTAAAAAAAATCACATTAACTAATAAAAATGCAAGAAAATAATTTTTTATCTTAATCTCATTTATCAATTAAAATAGAACATTGTACCTCTATAACAAATAATATATATCATAAATATAAGATCATAGTAAACCCAACATTAATTTTTATTTAGATAACGATAAAAATAATAATTATAATAAAACAAAAAAAAATTATATTTTTTCTTGAATTGAAGTAGGCTAAATATTTGCTAATTAAAAAAATATTATTAGAAAAATAATGTGTTCAAAAATAAAATAAATAATAAATTTATTTTAAAAAGGGCATTTTTGACTTATTAAATTAGAATAAGTGTATTTTTGGACCAAAGTATTGACAATAAAACTTTTTTGGACAAAACTATAAATGAATGACATCTTTATTCCCTTCATATAGTTTAAGGGTATTTTTAAACTTTTTTCATTTAAAAATGACGATATTAAAACAATGGAAACATGGTCTATAATTTATTTTTTATTGTTCTCTAGCAAATTGCCTTTTGTCTTTATAAAAAATGAAAAAAAGGTGAAAATTATAGTGGTCGGCAAAGTGTTGGAATAAGTACGATGATGCATGATGATGTAAACGGGGATAATTTAGTCAATACATTCAAAAACAATTTATAGTTGTTATAATAATATTTCTTTTACGGTAATTCTATTATTTTATTCTAGTTAAAATGATTTAATTGTCCTCATGTTCATTTACTACCTGCTTTGATATTAGAAACTCCCTCTTATTATATAAGAAAATCTCAAATGATTGTTATTGACTGATATTTTAGTATATATATTACATGAATCATATTTTAAGATCCAATGAACAAAACAGAAAGGGTATAAATATCATTTATTTGAAAAGCAAAAAGGGAAAGATGGATGTTGACTTGAGATCATGTGGTCCATTAGACCCTAAATGTTCTTATTAATTTCTTGATCTTGCAAGCAAAAGAAAATGATATGGGGCATGAATGGGGTCAATTTGAGAGCTCAAGCAAGATTGAATGATGAAAAGATTAGGGAAGACATGAATTTGACATGTTGAGGCCAAATCAATTGCATGAGTAATATAGTAAATATTAGAGTGAAAGGTTAAAAATATATTTTAAACTTTAATTTTGTGAATATGTATTTAAATTATTATGTGTGTGAATTTTCTATGTAAAGTACTCCCTCCGTCCATCTTGACTTGACACAGGGATTAAGAGGTAGTAAATGATAGGAGTAATTTTACCAAATTACCCTTTGAATATAATTAATATAATATGTTGAAAAATGTAATAAGGAAATGACTATATTTAGTGGCAAGGGTAAATTAGGAACTAAATGTAAAATTATCTCTTAATTTCATAAATTGGACAAATATTGTTAGACATTCTAAAATGGTATAAGGGTCAAGTAACAACGAACGAAGGGAGTATCATCAATTATTTAGTAAAACACACTTTGAACTTTTTATCTAAACACAATATGTTTTGAATTTCCTACCTAAAATATCACCAAATGTTTGCCACTATTTTTTTCTATAAGCATTCAATATTGTGTGTTGGGTATTGTGTTATTACTTCTTTCTTCTTCATACTAGTTTCGTCCAATTATTAATTTCATTATCAATTATTAGATTAAAATATATTATCTAATTTGAATCAAACCTAACAAATTTCTCCCAAACAATTTACATTATTAAGAAAATTCAATACCTTATAAATAAAAAACATAATTGCGACGTCATCATTAGTGAAACACATATTAAAAAAATTATCATATTTAGAAAATATTTATTATTTATAATAATATAATTTTAATATACATATAATTCACTTTTAATACACAATGTAAAATTTTCTATTAAAATAAGTTTAATATATTTTAATACACTTATAATACATCTTTATTGTATGCAAAATTACTTTTATAAATAGTATAATTCATTTATGTTACATGCATAATTCGTTTACAATATATAGTGTAGTTTTTTAAATCAAAATAAGTATAATACATATATATATTATATATTATTCACTTTTAATACGTAATACAGTTGCTATATATGGTAAATATTTTAAATATGAAATATCTAGGTAATAAATAAAAAATATGTTTAAAAATAGTAAATATTTTATAAAAGGGATTCAAAAAGGTAATTATTCCTTTTTATTACTTAGTCTTGATTTCATATATTTCTTAATTTTTTAAAATTAAATATATATATATATATATATATATATATATATATAATTAATATATTAGTAATACTTTAAAATTCTAAATTTAATTACTACTATTTATGTATTATTTAATATTTTACTTATTATAAAAGACAGTTAACGAGCTTTCTGTCAATATGCCTACTTCATTATTGCAATTTGGTCATTTTTGTAAATTTTCTTTAATTTATTCATTTTTCAATTATATATTTACAAATAAAGTTAAAAATATAATCAATTATAATAATTAACAACTTAAAATATTTAAAAAACATGTAAAAAATTTGATTATCTCTCAAAATTTTATCTGTGCCACATAAATTATTTAAAGTGATATAAAAAGTACTAAAAAATACAATAATTAACAACTTAAATATTAAAAGACATAATTTTTTTTAATGATTATCCAAATTCTAGCAGTGCCGCATAAATTAGGAAAAAGGGAGTAACATATATAATTTGACAATTATGTAAAATATACTATAAATCATAATAATTAACAACTTCAAATATGCACACCATATATTTAAAATCGCTTGACTCTGAATATTCTATCTGTGTCACAAGAATTGGAATAAGAGAATAAAATATATTATTTGAAAAGAATAATAAAAGTACTATAAATTACGATAGTTAATAACTTAAAATTTGAAAACTTATATAAAAATTTTAGTTGACTGTTAAATTCTATCAGTGCCACATAAATTAACACAATGAAAGTAAGATACGTTATTTAAAAATAACGTAAAAGATATTATTGTTTGCAACATATTTTAAAGTGATAGAAAAATAAATTGCAATCACAAATAAAATATAAAGAAACATAATTTAATTAAAAAACAATGTGGGTACAAATCTGTTTAGGCATAACACATAAATTAGCCCTTTAACTAGACTTCAAATTATAAGTTGAAACTCCAACTTTCAAAATGCACAAATAAACACTTTAAGTATTCGATTCTTAAACAAATAGACATGCAAATTTAACAGCCCTAGTGCGTGAAATGCAAACGGGCTGATGTGGAATTTATGGCCAATCTGCCGCTGTCACGTCATTAAAATTATTCCTTCTATTTATAATTTTTTTTAAAAAGTAAAAAAAAAATATATTTGTGATTGACCAAAATTAATTTATTTTACAAAAAATTAAAATTTTATAAATTTAAATTTTTTACTCCACCTCGGACCTTCATCCCCCAACCCCCCATCCCTGCCCCCACCCCATAAAAAAAATAAAAAATTTATTTTACAAAAAAATCAAATTCTGTAATTTTTAATTTTATTTAACTCTACCTCAGACCCTCATTCCCCCAGCCCCCACTCCCACCCCTTACAAAAAGAATTAAAAATTTAATTTATAAAAAATTCAAATTTTATAAATTTTAATTTTTACTCCACCATGGCCCCCCATCTTACCACCCAGCCCCCCACCCCATACAAAAAAGATTGAAAATTTATTCATACAAAAAATTTAAATTTTTAAAAATTTAATTTCTTACTCCACCTTGGTCTCTCATCCCCCCACCCAACCCCCTCTGCCCCCAGCCCCACCTCCCATCCCCATACAAAACAATTAAAAGTTATTTTTTTACAAAAATTTTAAATTTTAAAAATTTTAATTTTTTACTCCACCCTACCACCAATCCCCTACCCCTACCCCTACCCCCACCTTCCAAAAAAGAATTTAAATATTTATTTTAAAAAACATATTTCAAATTTGAAATATTTTCATGTAAAAAACTAGGAAAAAAATCTTGAAGATTAGTATGTAACACCCCCAAGTTTTATTCCACTTAGTTGCTGCAAATGGACAGAGAAAGACATGGGAAAATGTTGCAGAACTGCAACTGGAGTGACTTACGAGGGCCCTTACAGTCCGTAGGAGCGGTCTCATAAGTCACCGTTTCCAAGTCAGTGAGGACTTACGAGAGGGCCTATATGGCCCGTAACTCCTTTTACGACCCGTAGAAGAGTCTCGTGATAAATTTTAGTAGCTAAAATTTTTGGACCCTTTATCTACGAGAGGAATTTACGGCCCGTAGACGAGGTTCCGTGGGTCCCACGATAGTTTTATCAAAGGTATTTCAATTCTTTTCTATCCCTTTTTAATTAAGTCCTTGGACGTTTTGGACTTAATTTAAGTTCTAAAAACAGAACCCTAGCTATTTTTACCATTCTTTCACACTTAGGGATTCCTTGATAGCATCAGAGAAGAGAAAAAAGCAAGGGTTGCGAATTCAAACGCGAGGAACAATTGAGGTTTGATTATTTTTACAATTTCTAGGTATCTAAGGCTTCCTAAAGTGTTGAACTATGTTCGTTCACACGCCCCTTCATCTGTTCGTGTCAAGATTGAGAATATGAATTGAGCTTTGAAAATCCTATCCTCTTAATATCAAATTTTATGCATTGTTAGGAATTCTTATGATGATGTATGAGAAAATTGTTGCATTGCACAACCACTGATATGGAATTGAGATATAAATTTTATACTTGCTGTCATGAATCCTAAATTGCATGAGTTATGGATTTATGTACCTGGACTGAGTTGAGATTTGAGTTTGATTGTCTGAGCTGAGTAAAGTGAGTGTGATTAAACATGAGAAGCATAATGTATTATAATTGCATGCCCATTGATGCATTTTCCTTGTATTCTATGATAAGTCTAAGTAATCGTTTGAGTTGAGTCATGATTGTGAGTTGACTACTTTTCCTGGTTGAATGAGTTGATGAGGACTAAGATGAGCTGAATTGAGGTAACCCACTGAGGTTGAGACTCGAGTTGATTGATATGAGTATGATTGAGATTTGAGTTGATTGATGAGTTGAGCATATTTTAGCCTTAGGAGGAGTATCGAACACCGATATGGGAGCGAGTAAACAACCACTCTAACACATAGAACTACGTTGCCTATGTAGGATAGTCGTTACAGCACGTTCTGGCAACTTTTGTCTCAAAAGATGGATATTTATTATGGATCCATGAGAGAGGGTTGATCGTCCTTTACCTTGGAAAGTTTTGGACGGGCGTGATAATGACGTTGTCTTCGTTGTGCATCACCAAACTAAAGGTGCTGGGATTGAATGTCGGTTATGAGAAACTCCTAAGCACACACTAATTAAACGGAGCTAAACATTACTAAGTCTATCTTAAAAGCATGATTTATTCTAAACTTGTATATGTACTGAGTTGAATTATGAGTTGAGTGAGTGAGTTGGGCTTTATTTTCCTTGAGTTATTTTACATACTAGTATATTCAATATATTGGCATTTATTTAGACTTGCATCATTTTATGATGCAGATACAGGTGATAGAGGACTTCAACTCGCGCATCGTTGAGGTTTAGTTCAGTGTATTCTTAGAGTTGGTGAGCCCTCCTTGCTTTTCGGAGGAGCCTTTTTAACCTTCTTATTCAGTATTTGCTATTTTCTTTGATTGGGATAGTTATGGCCTGTCATGGTACCTTCTAGATGGATTTAATAGAGGCTTCATAGACTAGATTAGGAATATTGATGTGGACATTGTTCAACTAGTTTCTTTCCTACTAGTCTTGATTATTTTAGACTGCTTATATTTATTTAACTACAATCCTTTATTTAAGTATTTTTCTTCTACTGTTGAGTTGACGTAATGATAAGGCCAGGTGGTTCTCTAGGGGAATCAAAAATGGTTCTTCAAGTGCCGGCCACACTGAGGGTACCCTCCCAGGGCATGACAAACTTGATATCAGAGCACATAGTTCAAGAGTCCTAGGGAGTCTATGAAGTCGTGTCTAGTAGAGTCTTGTTTATGAGTATGTTGTGCACCATACTTTATAAATAGGAGGCTATAGGACATTAGAAAAGGTTACATTTCTTTGTATTTTGAGTTCGTACGATGGAGTTTAACTCTATCAAAACTCTTTTCTAATTCGTGCATTACACATTTGCAAATCATGCCTCCAAAGTATACCGTGACCCAGAGAAATGCTTTAACTAGCAATGCTGAGAATCCCCCTCTTGAGGCGCCTGTTCAGATGGAGACGAGGGGTCGGGGTCGACCAGCTAGAGCTACTGGTGTTCCACAGGTACCTACTGCTCCACTTTCCCCAACTACAAAGGCTGATTTCAGAGGAGCTATCACTATGCTCACCCAATTAGTGGCTGCTCAGAGTTGGATCCGGGGTTCATGGGCTCCTAGTATAAGTTCGCAAGAGCCAACTGCGGCCACTAGACTTAAAGATTTTTTGAGGATGAACCCACCGGTCTTCACTGAATCTAAGGTTGAGAAATACCATCTAAATTTTATTGATGAGATGTGAAAAATCCTGAAAACCATGCATGCGATTGATATCGAGGGAGTTGAGCTTACTGCCTATCAACTAAAAGGTATGCTGAGTGGAGAAAATTTGAAAATGCCTTCCTCGATCACTTCTTTCCATGAGAGTTGAGGGAAGCGAAGGTTGAGAAGTTTATTAACTTGAAGCAAGAGGGGATGACTGTCAAAGAATACAACCTCAAGTTTATCCAATTGTCCAAGTATGCTTCAGAGATGGTCCAGGACATGAGGGCAAGAATGAGGAAGTTTGTGTCCAGCCTGGGTAGACATGTGAAGAAAGAGTGCAAAGCAGCATTGCTGATCCCAGATATGAATATTTCCAGAGTTATGGTCTATGCCCAACAGATTGAGGAGGATAAAAAGAGAGATAGAGAAGAGCATCTGAGTAAGAAAGCCAAGTCAGCCGGGTCTGAGCCCAGTCAGACTAAGTAGGGCAAGGGAGATAAGCCTTACTTCCAAAAGCGGTCTAATAGCTATGCACCATCTTTAGCCAGTGCACCAGCTCTAAATACCCGGTATGATCAAAGGTCCCAAGGTCAAGCAAAACTTTAGGGCACAGGGTTCACAGTCACAGGCTAGTGTGCCTTGAGTTTAGAGAGAAGTCACCTTGTGGGAAGTGTGTCAAGATGCACTTGGGAGAGTGTAGAGATGAAGGGAGCAGTTGCTACAAGTATGCCCAACCAATCCATTTTCAGAGGGAGTGTCCGATGTGGGGCAATAAGGCCCAGTCCTCTGGCACTACACCATAACTAGAGATAATAGGAGGGGTACTGCAATATGGACAGATGGTGGGACAAACCGTCTATATGTGATGGGGAGCCGATAGGACCAAGAGGTTGCACTAGATATTGTGACGGGTATGCTTCAAGTCTTTACTTTTGATTGTTATGCCTTACTTGATCCGGCCGCGACTTGTTCCTTTGTGACGCCATATGTGGCTGGTAGATTTGAGATCTTTCCTGAGTGTTTTCTTGAGCCATTTTCTGTTTCTACTCCTGTTAGTGAGACTATCAGAGTTGAGAGAGTCTATAGATATTGCATGGTGTCCATCTATCATAGGGATACTCTTGCTGATTTGATTGAGTTGGAGATGGTTGATTTTGACGTGATCCTTGGCATGGACTAGCTTCACACATGTTATGCCTCTGTTGATTGTACAACTTGAACTATCAAATTTTAGTTTCTGAATGAGCCTGTTGTTGAGTGGAAAGGAGATTCTGTTGTGCCTAAGGGTAGGCTTATTTCCTACCTCAAGGCCCAAAAATTAAACTCGAAAGGATGTATCTATCACCTCATGCGAGTTAAGTCTGATGATGTTGAACCTCCTACTCTTGAGTCCGTATCGATCGTGAATGAGTTTCCTGAAGTATTTCCTGTGGATATGCCTGGAGTCCCTCCTGATAGGGAGATCAACTTCTAGATTGATGTTCTTCTTGACACTCAACCTATCTTTATTCTACCATATAGAGTGGCCCCTACTGAGTTGAAAGAGTTGAAGGAGCAGTTGAGAGATTTGCTGGAGAAGGGATTTATTAGGTTTAGTATTTCACCATGGGGTACTCCGATCCTATTTATGAGAAAGAAAGATGGTTCCCTCAGGATGTGTATCGACTATCGCCAGTTGAATAAGGTGACAATCAAGAATAAAGATTCTCTCCTAAGGATAGATGACTCATTTGACCAATTTCAGGGTACCACTGATTTCTCCAAGATAAACCTGAGATCAGGCTATCACTAGTTGAAAGTGAGAGAATGTGACATCTCAAAGATGACTTTTTAAACTTGATATGGTCACTTTGAGTTCATGGTTAAATCTTTTGGGCTGACAAATGCACCGACAACCTTCATGGACTTGATGAACAAAGTATTCGAACAATACCTTGATATGTTTATGATCATTTTCATCAATGATATTTTGGTGTATTCCATGAATGAGGAATAACATGTTAATCACCTTAGAATTGCTTGCAGACACTTAAGGATAATGAGTTATATGCAAAGTTTTTGAAGTGTGAGTTTTGGCTCAAATCTGTGG
Organism: Solanum aculeatissimum; assembly: GCA_038996855.1. Lineage (NCBI taxonomy): Eukaryota > Viridiplantae > Streptophyta > Magnoliopsida > Solanales > Solanaceae > Solanum > Solanum aculeatissimum. The sequence continues at coordinate 5,712 of JBCEWC010011525.1, read as the reverse complement.
CATTTCTAGGCTATGTGATTTCGGGTGATGGCATATGAGTAGACACTCAAAAAATTGAGGTGTTTAAGAACTAACCTAAACCAACCTCTCTGATAGATATAAGAAGTTTTCTGGGTTTGGTTGGTTACTACCGCAGATTTGTTGAAGGATTTTCTTCTATATCAGCACCGTTGACCAAACTGACTCAGAAGAAGGTCAAGTTTCAATGGTCCAATGAGTGTGAGAGAAGTTTCTAAGAGTTGAAAACTAGGTTGATTACTGCCCTAGTGTTAACCTTGTTTGAATGGACTGATGGATTTGTCATTTATTATGATGCCTTTAGAGTGGGATTAGGACGTGTGTTGATGCAGAGAGGTAAAGTAGTTGCTTATTCTTCCAGACTGCTCAAGGTTCATGAGAGGAATTATCCACCCCATGATTTTGAGTTGGCTACGGTGGTATTTGTTCATAAGATTTAACACCACTACTTATATGGGGTGCATGTAGATGTGTTCGCTGATTACAAGAGCCTACAATATATATTCAACCAGAAAGAGCTTAACCTGAGGCAAATGAGGTGTCTAGAATTGCTCAAGGACTATGACATGAGCATTCTCTACCACCCAGGTAAAGCTAATATAGTTGCTGATGCTCTTAGTAGGTTGTCTATGGGGAGTACTGCTCATGTGAAAAAGGATAAGAAAGAGTTAGCTAAAGAGGTTCACAGATTGACGCGATTGGGAGTTCAACTAGATAAATCTGATGAAGGTGGAGTTCTTATGCACAATGGATCTACATCATCTCTAGTAGTGGAGGTAAAGGAGAAGCAAGATCAAGATCCAATCTTATTGCAATTGAAATTAGATGTGCATAAGCAGAAGGTGATGACTTTTGCCAAAGAGGGAGATGGAGTTGTACTATTGAGGTATCAAGGCAAACTGTGTGTTCCAGATGTTGATGGTGTCTAAGGGATGATCATGGCAGAGGCTCATAATTTTAGATATTCTATTCATTCGAGATCGACTAATATGTATCATGACTTGGAAGAGGTTTATTGGTGGAGCGGAATGAAAATAGACATTGCTAAGTTTATTTCCAAGTGCTCGAATTGCCAACAAGTGAAAATTAAGCATCAAAGTTCATGTGGAGTAGCTCAGAACTTTGAGAATCCAAAGTGGAAGTGGGAGATTATCAACATGGACTTTATCACAGGTTTACCAAGATCTCACTGACAACATGATTCAATTTGGGTGATAGTTGACAGGATGACAAAGTTGACATAATTTTTGGCAGTGAAAACTACTGAAACCGTGGAGGACTATGCACAGTTATACATCAGAGAGATTGTGAGGCTGTATGGGGTACCCTTTTCCATCATCTCAGATAGAAGAGCCTAGTTCACCCTCAGACTGATGGTTAAGAAGAGCGTACTATTTAGACTTTAGAGGATATGTTGAGGGCCTTCATTATTAACTTTAAGGGTAATTGGGACAATGATTTGCCTTGATTGAGTTTGCTTACAATAACAGGTTCCATTTAAGTATTCAGACGGCTCCCTATGAGGCTCTTTATAGGAGAAGATGTAGATCGCCGATTGGTTGATTTGAGATGAATGAAGCTGAATTGATTAGACCAAACTTAGTTCACCAAGCCATGGATAAAGTAAAAATCATCCGAGAGAGATTAAAGACCACATAAAGTCAATAGAAATCCTACACAGATGTTAGGAGGAGGGATTTAAAGTTTGAGGTCAATGATTGTGTGTATTTGAAGGTATCACTTATGAAGGGCATGATGCAATTCAGAAGAAAGAGAAGCTGAGTCCAAGGTACATTGGTCCTTCCCAGATTATGAAAAGAGTAGGCAATGTAGCCTATGAGTTAGAGTTACCTCCAGAGTTAGCAACCATCTATCCAGTTACCTCTAGAGTTAGCAACCATCTATCCAATCTTCCATATTTCTATGCTTAAAAAGTGTTTGCGAGATCCACAGTTGGTTGTGCCTATTGAGAGTATTGGAGTGAAGGATAGCTTGAGATATGAGGAGATTCCAGTTCAAATCCTTGATCGATAGGTTCACAAGTTGAGAACCAAAGAGATTGCATCTGTTAAGGTATTGTGGAGGAATCACTTTGTAGAAGAAGCTACTTGGGAGGCTAAAGAGGATATAAAGGCCAAGTACCCTCACTTATTCCTACCTACTGATGATGAGAGAATCAATGGTAATGATTTCCTTCTTAATTCTTGAATTTCTATCCCTTGAATTCTTTTTCGTTCTGAGTTTGATAGATGATAAAGCTCTAGAGTCCGAGTGAGGATTGATTTGATGTATTGACTATTTAATTGTCCTACTTGCGAAGTTTCTTGACTGATTGATTGCATGAGTGATTTGTGATTGTTTGATTGGTAGAGTCTATGATAGGATTCGTGTTTGATTAGTTATCCCTAGATTCCTCTTCATTTGAGGATGAATGATCCCAAGGGGGAGATAATGTAACACTCCAAAGTTTATTCCACCTAGTTGCTGAAAATGCACAGAGAAAGACCTGGGAAAATGTTGCAGAATTGCAATTGGAGTGACTTACGAAGGCCCCTATGATCTGTAGAGGATTCTAGGGCCCGTAAGAGTGATCTCGTAAATCACCCTTTCTAAGTTAATGAGGACTTACGAGAGGGTCTACGACCCGTAACTCCTTTTACGGCCCGTAGAAGGGTCTCGTGAAAAATTCCTGTAGCTCAAATTTTTGAACCCTTTACCTACGAGAGGAATTTACGGCCCATAAAAAGATCCATGACCCGTAGACAGGGTTTCATGGGTCCCTCGATAGTTTTTAACAAAGGCATTTCAGTCCTTTTCTATCCCTTTTTAATTAAGACCTTGAACGTTTTGGACTTAATTTAAGTCCTAAAAATAGAACCTTAACTATTTTTACCATTCTTTCATGCTTAGGGATTCCTTGAGAGCATCAAATAAGAGAAAAAAGCGAGGGTTGCGAATTCAAACACGAGGAATGATTAAGGTTTGATTATTTCTCTAATTTTTAGGTATGTAAGTCTTCCTAAAGTGTTGAGCTATATTCGTTCACACACCCCTTCATCTGTTCGAGTCGAGATTGAGAATATGAACTAAACGTTGACAATCCAATCCTCTTAATATCAAATTTTATGCATTGTTAGGAATTCTTATGATGATGTATAAGATGATTGTTGCATTGCACAACCATTGATATAAAATTAAGATATAAATTTTATACTTGTTGTCATGAACCCTAAATTGCATGAGTTATGAAGTTTTGTACCTGGACTGAGTTGAGATTTGAGTTTGAGTGTCTGAGATGAGTAAATTGAGTCTGATTAAGCATGAAGAGCATAGTGTATTATAATTGCATGCCCATTGATGCATTTTGCTTGTATTCTATGATGAGTCTAATTGAGTGAGTCTAAATGACCGTTTGAGTTAAGTCAGGATTGTGAGTTGACTGCTTTTCCTGATTGAATGAGTTGATGAGGACTGAGATGAGCTGAATTGAGGTAACCCACTGAGGTTGAGACTCGAGTTGATTGATATGAGTATGATTGTGATTTGAGTTGATTGATGAGTTGAGTATATTTTAGTCTTGGGAAGAGTATCGAGCATTGAGATGGGAGCGAGTAAACAATCACTCTAACCTACAAAACTACATTGCTAGCATAGGATAGTCGTACAACACGTTGTGATGACTTTTGTCCCAAAAGATGGACATTTATTATGGATCCATGACAGAGGGTCGATCGCCCTTTACCTTGGCAAGTGTAGGGCGGGCGTGGCAATGACGTCACCTTCATTGTGCATCACCAAACTAAAGGTTGTGGGATTGGATGTTGGTTAAGAGAAACACCTAAGCACACACTGATTGAACATAATATTCAAAACTGAGTTAAATGTTACTGAGTCTATCTTAAAAGTATGATCTATTCTAAGCTTACATATGTACTGAGTTGAATTATGAGTTGAGTAAGTGAGTTGGTCTTTATTTTCCTTGAGCTATTTTACATACCAGTATATTCCATATACTGACATCCGTTTGGACCTACATCATTTTATGATGCAGATATAGGTGATAGAGGACTTTATCTCGCGCATCATTGAGGTCCAGTTCAGTGCATTCTTAGAGTTGGTGAGCGCTCCTTGCTTTTCGGAGAAGCCCATTTTACCTTCTTATTCAGTATTTGCTATTTTCTTTGATTGGGGTAGCCATGACCTGTCATGGTATGATGTCGCTCAAGTTACACCACTTTTTGGAGGTTAAAACGGTCATTTTCAAATAAATAACCTACCCAAGGTTAAGGTCAAACCCCATAGAGAATATGGTAGACTCCAGAGTAATTCAAAGCAAATTGGGGTGATTAACTTACTTATCTCCTAAAAAAGGGAGGGGATCGTACTTGTAAGAAAAATAAACCTAGACTAGGGTGATGTGTTTTCCATAATTTCCTAACTCAGTATTGCCAGATAATCATATTTTTTTCAGTGTGTAGATGTAGAATAGTAAGTTAAGTTTATTAAACACTTTGATCCAGCTGTAAGGTAAATTTCACCACGAGATTTGATCTATCTCCGTAGTGTGCCGCTACTAACCCTTACCTATTCTCCCAGTACAACCTCCCCTTGATCCAGTTTGGTTGATTAGACGAGAAATTATCAATCGAATCCTGTTAATTATTCTTTTTTCCTAATTATTACCTCCTTGATTCGACAAGTAACACTAGGTGAGTTCTAACGTTGTCCACCATTAAAAAGATTTTAAGATGAAGAGAAGTAATTAATACATTCATACACACTTTCCAAGAATAACGAATTATCCAATTTTACCTTGTTAGTTCTTCATGGTTCCCACAACCCTAGTTATAGATTTAGCAACTCATATATAGTGTAGATACAAAAATCATGATATAAAATAACATAATTGAGCACTTACACGAATGAATTTACAAACAAGAAATCCAACTTGTCACGACCTGGAAGGGGGGGACTAGATGTGACATGGCGAAAGAGAACCCGAAAGTCCTAGATCAAACCATCACAGCATCATCACACACACATCGATTCAGAAGCGCGGAAATAAACACATAACACATAAGTTCTGGGGGAAACGGGGCTTTGGACTCAAGCTATGGGGATGTTGCTGGGAATGGGACGAACATAGATCACATAGCACATTACAGTTATCTCTAAGGGGCGGGTAAGTAGGACTCAAGCTATGGGGACATTCCGGGTTAGGGGACTTTCCACATAAGCACATAATTATCACACAATCCCAACATCAAGTCATAAGCATAATGGAATAACATTTCCATAACCAAAGATCATTAATCATAATATCTCAATAGTCAAAATATCTAACAAATACAATCCAACGTACAAGAGTTTAGTTTGTCCAACAAGCCTTTACATAAGATAAGCGGCGCCTCCACATAGTTTGAGGCTCACCCTCAATATATAAGTAAAGAAAAGTAATAAAACAATACTAGGTAGATAAATAGTGGCTATTGCCCTTGAACAAAAGGGCTCACCACAAGCAATAGTCTTCAAAATAATCACACGTCGCCCGGTGGAAGATAAAAATTGTCTCCGGTCCCTACATGGTTAGAACATGTAGACAAAGAATATGGGTTAACACATAATATGCACTAAGTATGCGGGCATGCAATGCATATGACAATATAGTATGACCAAGCAACATGACAAGGGGAC
>JBCEWC010011524.1:0-16616 GCA_038996855.1 Solanum aculeatissimum | reverse complement strand
CTCTCTTATTATGCTTATGGGAATTTGGTCTATTAGTCTTGATTATGAGGATTGTTATCTATCATGTCCATGTTATGGATGTTGGGGATTTTTGAGTATGTGTTTATGTGGAAAGTCCCATAACCCCGGGTGGCCCATAGTGGAAATCCTATTTTCTCCCTTGCCGTTAGAGATTGATGCTATGTGATATGTGCAAGCATGCTTATCCCATTCCCGTAAGCTTTCCCCATACTTTGAGTCCCTAGTCCCCAAGTCCTTGGAACTTATGTGCTATGTGATTAGCTTCCGCGCTTTCGAATCGATGATGTGTGTAATGATGCTATGATGCCTTGATCGAGGGTCTTCGGGTCCTCTTTCGACATATCACATCTAGGCCCCCTTTCTGGGTTGTGACATCACATAGTCTCTTGTTATAGCTCTTTGAGAATTTTGGGTGCTTGCACCACTTTGATATGTTATGAAGGCTTGATATGATAAGCTATGCAGATGGGCTACTCTTATTGCGTTGATATGGAAGTGATTATGAGAATGATTTTGAAACTCTTGTTAGCTTTTAGCCTAAGCATGTATATGTTTTTTATCAATGGTTTTGGTTTTGACTAATGATGCATGGTTTTGAAAAGAATGTAAGTTCCCCAATTTGAAGTTTGCATGTATGTATACATGTATTTCCGTGGGATGAGACTTAGTACCGAGGGATTGGAGTCGGGGTAGAATATCTCCAAGGGTCCATACTCCTATTCGCCAAACCATGTGCCACCATGGGTTATCTCTTTATATTGGGATTGACTTGTTATATATCCCTTTGATGAAGGGTTGCCTAGGGATCTACTTGGCAACTAGTTTGGATCCGAGTAGTAGCTCACTCGGGTCTCCTCCATTGTTGGTTGAGGTTACATCCCCGCTATATTATGATTATAGGATTGCATCTCATGCATCATGACATAGCATATTGTTATATTCCTCTTGACTACGTGTATTCCATTCATATCACTAGTCCCCTTGTCATGTTGCTTGGTCATACTATATTGTGATGTGCATTTCATGCCCGCGCACTTAGCGCATATTATATGCTAATCCTTACTCTTTGTCTACATGTTCTAACCATGTAGGGACCGGAGATGACTTCTATCTTCCAACGGATGACGTGTGATCATCTTGAAGACTATTATTTGTGGTGAGCCCTTTTGTTTAAGGACAATAGCAACTTTCTATCCACCTAGTGTTATTGTTACTTTTCTTTACTTAAATATTGAGGGTGAGCCTCAAACTATGCCGAGGCCCCGCTTTGACTTATGTAGAGGCTTGTTGGACAAACTAAACTCTTGTACGTTGGATTGTATTTGTTGGCTATTATGACTATTGAGATATTATGATTAATGGGATTTGGTAATGAAAATGGTATTCAGTTATGCTTATGAATTGATGTTGGGATTGTGTGTTGATTATGTGCTTATGTGGAAAGTCCCCTAACCCTGTATGCCCCCATAGCTTGAGTCCTACTTACCCGCCCCTTAGAAATAACTGTTATGTGCTATGTGATTCATGATCATCCCATTCCCGGCAATATCCCCATAGATTGAGTCCAAAGCCCCATTTCCCCTAGAACTTATGTGTTTACTTCTGTGCTTCCGAATTGATGATGTTTGTAATAATACTATGATGGCTTGATCGAGGACTTTCGGGTTATCTTTTTCCATGTCACATCTAGGCCCCACTTCTGGGTCATGACAGTGGCTGATGCACTTAGTAGGGTGTCTATGGGTAATGCCACCCATGTTGTGAATTAAAGAAAGGGGTAGGTTAAGGATATACATCGATTAGCCTATTTGGGTGTAAGGTTGAATGATTCAAACTTGGGTGGTATTCTTGTGCACAATAGGGCTGAGTCATCTTTAGTGGCAAAGGTGAAGGAAAGGAAAGACATGTATCCAACTTTAGTGGAGTTAAAGAAGTTATTGGTGGACAAAAATATTGAGATTTGTTTTCCAAGAAGGAGATGGGGTTTTTGGTTATCAAGGCTGGTTATGCGTTCCAAAGGTTGATGGCCTAAGGGAGATAATACAGTGAAGCCCATAATTCTTGGTATTCCATTCACCTCGGATCCACCAAATATATAGAGACTTAAGGGAAGTGTATTGGTTGAATGGCATGAAGTAAAGTATAGCAAGGTTTGTGGCAGAATGTCCAAATTGCCAACAAGTAAAGGGTGAACATCAAAGACTGAGAGGTCTAGCTCAAGATATTGAGATTTTTACTTGCAAGTAAGAGCATGTGAATATTTATTTTGTAATGGGTTTATCTCGTACACGAAAGCAACTTGACTCGATTTGGGTGATAGTGTATAAAATGACTAAATCAACCTATTTTCTACCGGTTAAGACATCTCATAGTGCCAAGGATTATGCCATGATGTATATTTTTGAATAGGTGAGTCTTCATAATATGCCCTTGCGTATTATTTCAATTTGTAGTACTCAATTTACTTCTCACTTTTTGAAATTCTTTCAAAGGGGTCGTACCAAGCTAACTTTAAGCACTGCATTTCATCCCCAAATCAATGGGCAAGCCGAGAAAACAATTCCAACATTGAAAGATATGTTGATGGATTCCTACTTGACTTCAAGGGTAATTGGGATGATCATCTACCATTGAATGAATTTGCGCACAAAAATAGTTATCACTCAAGATTTGAGATGTCACCTTTTGAGGATTTATATGGATGAAGGTATAGGTTTCCGGTAAGATGGTTTGAAGTTGGTGAGATGGAGTTTGCTGGTCCCGATTTGGTACTTGAGGCTATGGAGTTAGTGAGACTGATAAGGAAAAGGTTGAAGAATTTCCAAAGTCACAAAAAGTTATATTCTGACATTAGAAAAAGAGATCTTAAATTCAATATGGATTATTGGATCTATCTAAAGGTATCCCCATGAAAGGTGTAACATGTTTTAGCAAGAAGGGGAAATTAAGACCCAGGTACATAGGACCTTCTAGGGTCTTGAAGTAGATTGGTAAAGTGGCTTATAAGATGGATTTCAAATGGAGTTTTCCATGGTCCATATGCTATTTCATGTATCAATGTTGAGAAAATGTGTTGGTGATCTAAATGTTATTGTACCCTTGGACAATATGAGCATTGAGGAAAATTTGACCTATGAAGAAGTTTCAATGGATATTTTAGACCACAAAGTTAAAATATAGAGAAATAAGAAAGTCACATCAATCAAAGTTTTATGGAGGAATCAGCAAGTTAAGCGTGCAACATAGGAAGTGAAAGCGGTCATGATAGAATGATACCCTTATCTATTTCCTTCCACTCAAGCCAAAGGTACTTAGTTACTCATGCTTAATTTCTCCAAATTACTAAGGGTAAATCTTTCTATGTCGTATTACATGCTTGCATATTTATGAAAATAGTTTTTTCTAAAGTTTTTTCTTAGTTGCATTATTACATTCATATTGGGATACTAGTATACACTATACTCTACTCAACCTGATCCTATCCCATTCGAGGACGAATGTTTCCAAGGAGGAGATATTATAACATTCCTAGCATTTTGAAGGTTGAGATATGATATAATAAGGTTAAATGTCGGAAAATGGCCTAGGTGGATTTTTAGTTCAAGTGGATCATAAAATAAATTTTAAAGAAAATTGCTTATCCTGAAGGGTTCATGACAGGAGCGCATTATAGACTTGTTTCAAGTTGGTTCAAATTTCTCCTTAGTCAAATCTGACCAAAATTGAACTTTACACAAAAATGACCTATGGTGAAATGTCTCTGCATCGCAGACTTATTTCACGACAGGCCAAATTTATTCATATAATTTCAGTTTTAAGTGGGGATATTTTAGGCTTTTCCTTATATCATTAACTGAATTTATATGATTTTAAGACTAAATCCCATCCTATAAATTACCTTTAACCCCCAATTGACTCCATTCTTCCACAATTCACACATTACAAAAAACGTTTCTCTAGAAAATTACTCTCAGGGCTTTCTTCTTCTTCTTCAAAAAAGAATCCATTGAAGACTAGGTCAAATCCTTCATTAGTCTTCAAGTTTTTCAAGACAATCACTCAAGGTATATGAGTTTTCATCCATGGAATCCTTTCTTCTATGGAGCTCCCTCCAAATTCTCAATTTCCCATCTAAATTCAAGTATGTAAATTTTATGGGTCTTCTCAACTTCTATCCAATTTCTTCAATCATAATTTAGATTATGATTATTGATCTATCCCAATGTGTATTGATGTCAATTACATGAAATTGATGATTTTCTTATGAATTCTCTACAAAATTCCATCTAGGGTTCATGATTCCATAATGAATCTTGTTTAATTCTCATCTAATTGCATGAATTATTCTTCAATTATAGTCTATTTGTTCAATTAATCATGGGTTATTATCAAATTATATGACTATGATGATTTTCAAGCAATTCCTCTACAAGACTTTCTAGGGTTAATGATGACTAATATAGGTTATTATAATTATGATTTCAATTGATGATTTCTATTTTTTTATGCATGAATTTTATTAAATTGCATATTTTTAAATTGATTTGAAGTTAAACTCACAGTATGTCCCTATCCTGTGATGAACGATGATAATGAATGATAAGAGCTTATTTTTAAAGTTTATGCAAAGTTATTCATTAATATTTTATGAAGTCCCTTCAATGATGAACAAACGAATGATGAATGAATGTGGGTAAAAGGACAATTCTTACCTAGTAATGATGGATTCACATGTATAAGGACAATTCTCACATTGATGAATCATCGAAGGTTTTTATGATTTACTCTTATATGAAATGATGATTTTAATGACTTAAAGCTATGATTGATTTATGATTGACTATAATATTATGATATACTATTCTGTGGGATTTGATCTAGAATCAAGAAACCTTGAGGTGGGGTTCGATCCAAAAAGTCAAAGGTTTTCTTCCCAATGGAATCCTAGTAACCACCTCTTATCTAAAACAATGTTGCCACCATAGGTTATGTTTTTAGGCTAGATCAGTGGATCCACATTTAGACCCTGATTGTTGACTGTTACACAGAGTTCTACTTTGACTAGTCTTTCCTTTCTCAATGTAGGAGTTACATTGAATTCCATATAGTAGCTCACATGGTCGTATTGTCGGTTACGAAAATCTCCCATAAAATGATTATGTTACTTTCAACCTTCTATGAATTTGATGTTTAGACCACCCAACTTATATCATATTCTACTTCAAGTTTTACTTCATGCCTATGTTATTATGGTCTTACATCTCATGGCTCATGCATCATGCGATCCATGTTACATGTATTTATACCTATATTCCAATATACTAATGTATATTTTGCCTACATCATTAAAAATACAGGATCTAGTGTTCCTTCATCTTCTTGAGGCGATCTTTTGAAGGATATTGAAGACAATGTGGTGAATCCTCATGCTTCGAGGGCAAGTTAATGGTACTCTACCTTGTTTTGTTGTTTAGCTTCTATTGGTACTTGAGACTATGTCATTTACTACTTTGAGGGTGAACTAGGAGTATTCCCATAGCCCCCGCCTATGTTATGTTTAGAGTCATGTTTTGATGATGTGTAAAGAGTCTTATGATGTCGATATAACGACCATAACTCCTTTTTCATATAGATTGTGATTGATGCTTTTATTACTTATGAATGTTGGTTGATATGCTAAGATGACTTGATTGGGCTCCCTCGGGGTTCCAATTCTCGTGTCATGCCTAGGGCCTAGCTTGGGTCATGACATACATTTTGGTGTATTCTGGGTAGTTCAAATACCGAGAATATAGGCTTTGGACAATATCATTTTCCTTAAGTCATCAACATGGGGAACACATAAGCGACCTTGGTAATGAAGCACACCATCTCCCCTGGGAGAAAACCTCAATGGCTTTTTTGAATACCAATCTCTTCAACTCAACCAAGAATGAATTCTTATATTTTTTCGCCTTTACTTCTGCTAATAGATATGATTTTGAACCATATTGAACAATCACACCTCCCTTCATCGGAGTCAACCAAAGAATCACCGAAATGAGCTAATCTATGCACATGACGAGCCAACTCTATTTTCTTTTCATCAATATGGTTAGCACTATTCATAGACAATTGACTAAGAGCATCTACAACCACATTAGCTTTATCTAGATGGTAGAGAATACTCATGTAATAATCTTTTAATAATTTGAGCCATATTCAATGTCAAAGGTTCAAATCTTTTTTCCTAACTACATCTTGAAAGCTCTTATGATCAGTGAATATATTAACATGGACACCATAGAGGCAGTGTCTCTAACTTTTAATGCTAATACTACCACCACCAATTGAAGATTATGGGTTAAATAATTTCTTTCATGCACCTTTAGTTTCCTAGAAACATAGGCTATCATCTTACCATGTTGTATCAATACACAACCAAGTCCAACCTTGAGGCATCATTATATACCACAAATCCATCGAAACCTTCCAGTAATGTCGATATAGGGGCTAAAGAAAGTCAATCTTTCAACTCTTGAAAACTCTTTTCACAAGCCTCTGACCATTGGAATTTCACCTTCTTTTGAGTCAACTTGGTAAATGGTGAAGTAATAAATGAAAACCTTTCTACAAATCTCCTATAATAGATGACCAAATCCAAGAAACTTTGAATATCCAAAGAAGATAAAGGTGTAGGGAAATTCTTCACTACCTCAATCTCCTTAGGATCTGCAATAATACCTTAATCAAAGATAATATAACCAAGGAAATACATAGACCTCAGCCAAAAATCATATTTACTAAACTTGGCAAATGGTTGGCTGATATGCCACCAAATTATGATACTTTTGATGCTTAAAACTTAGGATTTTTGTATGTTCTCTGGTGCATTTTGTTAGATTTGATGTATGTTTATTGTGTTTTGCGAAAACCACGATTCAACAAAAATTTTTGAAGTTCAGAAGTGCTGGGTTGTTTTGAGAAATTACAAGCTCATCTGTGAGCCATAGTTTGACTTATAAGCTATAGAAAAAGTTTGTAGGTGTGAACCTATAGGAATAAGGAAAAGCTTAAACTATGAGACAACAGTACAAGTCCATAGTCTGAAGTACAAGGCATAAAATCTTGTTGTAGATGAAAGTCCTAAGGCTATAGTATTCCAATAGGACTTCTACGAAACCTAAGACCATGACCAGTAGAACTGTTAATGGATAGTAAAAGACCTATTCATAATTGGTTGTCTACACTTGTAGTGAGAAATTACGAGTAAAAATCAAAAGCCCATCATTTGATGTACGATCCATCGGTGGACTCATGAAAGTTGTTGGATCTAGTTTTTCTATTTCCTTTTAAGTAGAATTTTCATGTCTATAAATAGGTTTTTATATTTTTTTCTTTATGTTTTATGGTACTTTTTTCAGTCTAGACTTATTAGAACACTACAAATTTCTTAATTTTTGGTTGTTCATATTTTTCTGACTTTGACATTTGTGTATCAATTGAAGATTTTGGATTTCATCTATTCTAATTATAAGTATGTGGTTATGCTAACAACACCTATCATTGATTATCATCTTACGAATAGGTAAATCCACAACTAGGGTTGTAGAAACCATAAGGAATTGACAAAATAACACCAAATATTAGTAATCCTTGGATAGTATGCACACATTTATTGTTTATCTCTTCATTTTGATTGCTTTTTAATTGAGACCTATGTTATAACTCGGCTTATTCTTACTTGTCGGACCAAGGAGGGTGATGAATGAGAAAAAGGATAAATAACAAAGATTTGCATGTGATTACACTCAGCTAATTAGTCTGAACGGATCAAGGAATGACTAAATCTAGGACCAAGGTAAGGGTTATTAATGCATACACCCATAGATGGACCAAGATGTGAGGTGAAATTCATCTATTGGTCAGACCATGGACTTAGATGAATATAAAATACCAGTTTTGCATGCTACATACTAGAAAAGGTTGTTATTATAAGGTTATATTATGTTATGAATTCATGGGGAACACAATACCCTAGTTACATACTCTCATTGATCTTTCAACACTTACACACAATTTGATGTTAGTTTAGGCTATTATTTACAATCATTATTTAGCTAGAATCTGCCATTTCTAGAAATAAGTTGATTAATAGCTTCACATCGCATAAATTAACCTAAATCTGAATCATATTCCTCATGGGTTTGATCCTAACATTGGTTAGGTTTTATATCTGATAATTACCACTTTATGCTTCTTTAGGGAGGTGTAATTTGGGCGTATTAAATTTTGACATAATTGCCAAGGAATATAGCTTTTGGATTGAATTAATTATGTGATTTGACCATTAGTCCTTACATACTAATTTTATATTTTTTGTTGTTTTTATTCTTTTCAGTGCTTAGGTGCGGTGTAAGTTCAAATACACAAAGTCAAGGTAGTCCGTTGAATCCTTACGATCCAGAGTTATAGAGAACTTTATGAAGAATGAATCATAACAGCGCTACACGTGAAGTAGATGATGCAATTGACCAACTCAAAATTGAAGAGGACAACATGCATAATAATCCACTTTTTAATGTGCAACAAAACCCATCTCAAGAGGGTGACCGTCCACCTGCACAAAGAGCTAAGGTTGGTGCATGGAATACCTATGGACTTTATTCAAATGCTATAGAGGTTACCAGTGTCTTTGTGTTACCACCATTGCCACCAGATTCAAAGTTCACTATTTTGAGTGTGTTTCTATGGATGATGCATAACAAAGGGTTGTTTTTGGAATTACCATATGAGGATCCATATGCTCACATATATAATTTTGTGTTTGTCTGTAAGAGCATGGTGGGAAATCAAAACAAGTCATTAGATGTCATCGAGTTGCATATTTTCCCATTGTCAGTAATTAGTGAAGCAACAATATAGCTATCCGAACTCCTTTACAACTCTGTTATGACTTGGGAAGCAATGCAACAAGCATTCCTTAAAAGATACTTTCCACGGTCAAAAAAGCTAAAGCTTAAAGATAGGATTAATAACTTCTGACAAACATTGAGAGAGTCAATAAGTTTGGTTTGGGAAAGGTTTACAAACTATTTGAGGAGTGTTCCAGATCATCAAATAATTGATCTCTCCCTTCTCGAGATCTTTTATAGAGAATAAAATGATAATGGCAAAGCAGTGGCTGACACCATCACTAGAGATTCATATATGGACTGCAGTTTTGCTGAGGCTGCCCAAATACTTGAAAATGTGGCTAAAAAAATAGAGCATGAAGTAAGAGGGGTATTGAAACCATAAAAAGTTCTTTTTCAGTTAGGATCAATCATTAGTAAGAAAAAATCAACTAGAAAGTGCTCCAAGAGTTTGAAAAGGTGAACATCAACGTTGACCTATTGATGAAACAAAGTCAAAAAAGAGTCAATACAATAAGCTACCAAGGGAGAGCACCAGGATATGATGACTATAACTATGAGAAAGATGCTTATCTATGTCAATGGTTAGATGGGGGATTTCCAGACCAACACCCAAGGATCCAATCAGGATAATTGGCACTAGGGTAAAAAAATAAAGGTCAGAACTATAATAAAGATAACAACTACAATCGCAATAACAATGTCAACAAGAATGGGTATTATGATCAAAATAGAGCCCACGACAAAGATGGTGAGTGGATGCAAAGTGATAGTTTCAAGAATGAGAGGATTGATGCATACATTTCACCAGGAAATCATAATGGACGGGTAGGAAATTCAAGGATTAAAGAGATATTGGGTAAATTATTAAAAACGGCTAACACAAAAGATGAGACTCTCAAGGAGACGAGATCTAATGTGTTTGGGATCCATCTGAAAATAGAGTTGCATACAATATCCATAAAGCAATTAGAGAAATAATTTAACAGATTCCTGCAACCTTGAACCAATACCAAAAAGCTACACTATCATCAATACAATTTAAAATCCAAAAAATGATGGGCATTGCATGACAGTGATAAACCATGGTGGGAAGAAGGCTTTTGACCCATCAATGCTGATTATAGTGGAGGATGAGCTCGAAGAGAATGATAACGTAACAAAGGCTACTCATTCAAATGGGGGAGACAAAGATCCTATAAGAAAATAGGATAAGGAGAAGGCAGTTCCAAAAGCTTCAACTCTCATAAAAAGACTTCTCTATCCTTTCCCTCAAAGGTTGAAGAAGAAGACTGAAGAGGTAAAATTTCAAAATTTCATCATTACGTTAAAGAAATTATCTATAAATCTCCCTCACATTGACGAATTAGAGAAAATACGTAGGTATTCAAAGTTTATTATGGGTCTTATCATAAATAAAAAGGACAATAAGCTTAAAACTTACTGATGATATCCATCATTGCAATGGCATAGCCACTAGATATCTTGTGCAAAAGAAGGAAGATCCTGGAGCATTCACCATACCTTGCATCATTGGAGTGTTAAATTTTCCAAAGGCATTGTGTGACTTGGGTGTCAACATTAACTTGATGCCTCTTGCAATGTATAAACAACTGGGCTTAGGAGCCTCCACTCCAACTACAGTGCGATTACTCGTGGCAGATCTTATAGTCAAGAATCCTGTGGGTGTTCTATATGATATTCCAGTTCGAATTGAAAACTTTATATTTCAACAGATTTTTTTATCCTTGATTTTGAAGTTGATTTTTATGTTCTTATCATTCCAGGGATGTCATTCTTAGCTACTGGGCATTCTCTAGTTGACATGGAATTAGGTTTGAGGTTCAGGCTGAATGATGAAGAGGTTGTCTTTAATGTCTATCAATCTATGAAGCAACTAGATGATCTGCGAGTGATTTCTATTATTGATAGCATTGGCGAAATGAGGCCAGAGGTCCCCATTAAAGAAAGATAGGGTATTGAAGCATTAGCAATAGTGATCATGAACTTTGATAGCAATGACATTCTAGAATATGCTGAAATGGTCAATGTACTCATGCATTTCAAGGACAAGGTTCTGTGAGGAATCCTATAAAGCTTGAGTTAGACCTAAGGAATAGACAGATACCACTCGCCAAACCATCCATTAAATAACCTCCTGTCTTGGAGTTGAAAGCTTTCCTGCCCAATCTTTGATATGTTTTCCTAGGTCCAAATATCACTCTTCTAGTGATCATAGCTACTGATCTTAATGAAGGATAGGTAGAGACATTGACACTAATTTTAAAGCGCTTCAAAAAAGCTATTAGGTGGACTATTGTAGACATAATTGGCATCTCTCCAGGCATATGCACCTAAAAAATTCAATTTTTCCCTAATTACAAACCCAACAGTGAACATTAAAGTTGTCTTAATCCACCCATGTAAGAAATATTTAGTAAAGAAATCATCAAGTGGTTAGGTGCTGGAGTAGTCTATCTTATTTCTGATAGTGTGTGGGTGAGTCCTGTCTAATGCATACTAAAGAAGGGAGGTATCACTATGGTCCCTAATGCTAATAATGAGCTTATCTCGATAAGACCAGTCACAAGTTAGAGATTTTGCATAGACTATAAAAGTTGAACACATCAATAGGAAAGGATCACTTTCTAATGGCATTTATGAATAAGATACTAGACTGTCATGTAGGCAAAGGTTGGTATTTTTTTCTTGATGGATACTTAGGCTATAAATAGATCTCTATTGATCTAAAAGATTAAGAGAAGACCACCTTTACATGTCCATATGGGACATTCTCTTTCAAGAGAATGACTTTGAGTTATGTAATGCGTCTATGACGTTTTAGAGATACATGATGTCCATCTTCTTGGACATGGTGGAAGACACAACATAATGGATGATTTCTCCATTGTGGGTGATCCATTTGAAGATTATTTTCAATATTTATATGATGTGCTAAAGTGATGTGAATAATATCATCTTTTGCTAATTTGAAAAATCAAAAGTTTAAGTTATTGAAAAGCTTTCTCTACCTATTTTTGTCAAAGGTGTGAGAAATTTCTTATGGCATGTAGGATTCTATAGAAGTTTAATTAAATACTTCTGTAAAATTGCTCATCCATTGTGTAAGTTACTTGAGAAGAAGGTGAAATTCATATTTGATATATGTCTTAAAGCATTCAAAGGGTTGAAACAGAAGTTGATTTCGATACCTATCATTGTTGCACCTGCCTAGAGTCAGCCTATCGATATTATGTGTGATGCAAGTGGGGTTGCAGTTGGTGTGGTATTAGGATAACGACTAGAGAAGATTCTATATATGATATGTTGTGCCAACAAAACTTTGAATGCAACCCCAAAGGAACTATACAGTGACAAAACAAGAATTGCTTACAGTGGTCTTCGCTTTCGAGAAGTTCAAATCTTACTTGTTGGGCACCAAAGTTATTGTTCATACTGATCATGTGCCACTTAGATATTTGATTTCAAATAAAGATGATAAACCAAGGTTGATTCAATGGGTACTGCTCCTACAGGAATTGGACTTTCTGGTGATAGATAGAAAAAAGGACAGAGAACCAAGTTGTAGACCATTTGTCCAGGCTAGAAGAGAAAGATATAGATAAGCTAGAAGATAGTGTAGATATAGATAACTTATTCCTAGACGAGCAAGTATTATCTATATCACATGACTTGATTCCTTGGTTTGCAGACTATGCCAATTACTTGGTCAGTGATATGGTACCTCCAGATATGACTTCCCACTAATGTCAAAAGTTTATGTTTGATGTGTAAAAGTTATTTTGGGATGAGTCCTATTTATTTTGTGTATGTTCTAATATAATTATTTGTCATTGTGTACCCAAGGTAGAGATGATGCGCCTATTTGAGGCATGTCATTCATCACTTGTTGGAGAGAATTATAGTGGTATTTGGACAACCCACAAGATCTTACAATGTGGCTATCATTGGCCTATGATCTACCAAGACACTATGACTATGCCAAATCATGACAGGTGCCAAAGAGAAGGTGGTATATCGAGGAAACATGATCTCTCACTTACTTCTATCCCTATGATTGAGTTGTTTGACATATGGGGTATTGTCTTTAAGGATCCTTTTTTGAGCTCAAATAGGAACAAATATATTCTAGTTGTTATTGATTATGTATCTAAGTATGTGGAACCAGTCACACTTCCTAACAATGAAGACAAAAGCGTCACAACATTTTTTAAGAAAAAACATCTTTTCTAGATTTGGTACTCCTTGGGGAATTATTAGCGATAAAGGTTCTCACTTTTGCAACAGTCTATTTTGTGCTTTTCTAGAGAAATATGAGGTGAGACACAATGTTGCAACACCTTAAGATCCCCAGACTAGTGGACAAGTGGAAGCGTTAAATCGTGAGATCAAGAAAATCCTTGCATAAACTGTGAATGCAAATAAGACAGATTGGTCAAGAAAGCTTGATGATTCATTATGGGAATATCAAACTGCATTCACCATATCAACTTGTCTTTGAAAAGTCTTATCGCTTGCCTATGGAGCTTGAACACAAAGCGATGTGGGCACTTAAGAAGTTGATCTTTGATTGGGGTGATGCATTCAAGTTAAGGCTTAACCAACTTAATGAGCTTGACAAATATTTATTGAAGGCTTATGAAATTTTAGCACTATACAAGGAAAATATGAAGATATATCATGACCGAAAGGTTGAGAATTGCAAGTTCATGTGATTTGATCCTCCTATTCAACTCAAGGCTATGCTTATTTCCTAGGAAGCTAAAGTTAAAATGGGTAGGTCCATTCAAAGTATTTCAAGTATTCTCCCATGGAGAAGTTGAGTTGGAAAACATAGATGGTATGAAGTTCAAAGTCAATATCCAAAGGATCAAACCATACTTGAGCATGAATGAAGACATAAAGACAGTTGAGGTTTGAGCACTTAGTGAAGTCTGAGTAACCAAAGAGCCTGCATTGTGCCGTGGCATTAAATGAGGCGCTGCATGGGTGGCAACCCAAGATCTTCATTCTTGTATTTTTGATTTTTTATTCATAGTTATAGTTAGCTTAATTAGATCTAGTAATAGTTCTTTAGCATATGGTAAACTTAGAGTCAAGGTAAAATACAGGGTAACCATTTATGTTTGTGAGTTTCGTAGAAAATTATGGGTTGAGACTAGAAAATTATTGGGAAGATTGGGTTCTAGGAGTGGTGAATATGATCCATGGTTAATACTATGACTTGTAGGTATTTCTCGTGAAATCAGTAAATTGAAACACTATTGAAAGTTTGGATCTACCAACTACCTTTATGACCCATAAATTAGACCACGACTTGTAGACTTAGTTCATAGATCCCAAGCATGTTTGCAAAATTTTTCAAGTATAGAAGTCATCGACAAACCCGTTTTACGAGTCATAGTCATGACTATAACCCGTAATTGAGCTTTTGTGGATGGTATGTCTGAGTAAACCTGACCCGACCTAGTTTTCCCCAATTTTTAAAATTGGAAGTTAAATTTCCACATTCACTTTCCCTCTAATTTTCCCTCCCTTTTTCTATTTTTGACCACCCCAACCGAATTTCCATAAAATCAAATCAACCCACTACGATTTAACCATACACCATCAATGTCCAGTCACCTCCTCTAGCTTCAAAAATTTAATAAGGGTTTTTATGGTCCAATAGTGTGAGATAAATTGGGTTCCCGACCCTTCATCATTAAGTTTATTCCCTTCACGTGCGCTTAACCAATATGTACTTTTTAAAACATCCTACTTTGCTATAGTAAGTACCAATAGCTCAATTTCCTTGAAATGTATGTTAAATCAACAAGGGACTCTTCAAATCGAAGCCTAAAAAGGAACAAATAAACTTGACCAATTTGTAAGGATGTTTGGGGGATGGTATTGACTTAAATTCAATCTATAGTGACTATATGGTGCACGCATTTTGTTACATAGTGACTGTGAAATTGTAGATAGTTGTTGAAGTCACTGTGATGTTGTAAATGGTTGTTGAAGTCATGAATTAGCCTTTAAAGGGGGAAATTTAACCTTTAAAAGCTTATGCACATGATTTTCTCAAGCCAAACCTCTATGGGGGTTAGGCATTATCTATTTGAATTGAGGGTAAAACTACCTTGAGGCGACTCACAATTGATGTGCCGCCAAAATACATAACTTTTAATGCTTAAAACATTGGATTTTGTGCGTTCTCAAAGCGATGTTAGTAGATTTGATGTTTGTTTATGTTTATTTTGTAGAATTTCAGTGTTGGCTTGATTTCGGGCTTGAAGTGCAGAATTGTAGAGTTTTTGGAAGTTTACGAAATCCTCTATGGGTCAAGGATCATTTCATGAGTTGTAGAGGAGGTTTTGTTTGATGTTCCAATAATGGGGAAAAAAGTGAGTCACACTCTACGAGAGAGGATCATTAGTCATAGACCATAGTACGAGTTGTAGAGTGTGGTCGTGAAGTGAAGATCAGATATTGAATGTAACAACCCAAAATTTTTCAAACTTCGTACTAAGTGAATCTAGGTCCGTTTTGAACTTGTTATGGCTATGTAGTGATGACCAAGAGTTCTATTTAAGTGGTCGTATTCAAGAGAATCGTGTTGGGAGAGTTTTGTATGAAACCGTGTAGAAGGACTGACGTTGAATGGCTATATCTCTTGGTACGAGGAAAACTGTATGGACTATAACCTATCAAAACGAATCTCTTTGAGTTATCTTCACAACGCAATTGGTTTCACTCAAATTAGAGTTTTTATGTGGAAGTTATGGCCATTTCGGTGGGACTGTCCGTGGCCAAAAGTGTTCTGGAAAAGGGAGGCCAAGTTGGCTAAGGCAGGTCCATATGGGAGGGGTCACGACTCGTGAGGGTGACCTTGGGTTGATTCAGAAAGTGGGGCTAGGGAATAGACAGAGGCCGAAACCAAGTAAGGCTCCATTGACCACCTCACGGTTCGTGTGATGCCTCACGGTCCCTGAAGGCCTCCATGGAGTGGTCCAGAAACTCATGAGACCCCAAGGCCAGGACTCCAGACTAAGTGAGGCTCCACGGACCAGTGTACGGTTCGTGTGTAGCTTCACAAACCATGAGTCCTGCCGTGAAGTGATCCATGAAGTTGTCCAAGATTTCAAGTCAAGGCGTGAACCAAGTGATGTCACACGGTAGGGTTCACGGTCCGTGAACCACTACACAGATCATGAGTATGCTTCCATCAGTGACTGTTTTAGTTAATTGCTCTATTTCACTAATGGTTAATTGGTAATTTTAATTGTTCGTAGGGTCGTTTTAGCCTTTCTAAAGTCTCCTAAAGCCCCTAAATTAAACCCTAATTCACTTTTATTCATTCAAGCCTTCAAATTCATCTCTCAAATTCTCTCAATTTCTCTCATCCACCATTGAAGACTAAGCTTGAAATTAGGGAAAATTCAAGTTCTCATCAGAATCTTCTCAACCTTCTTGTTAAACTCAAGGTATGTGGGTTTGATTCTTGGTTTCTCTTCAAACCATGGAGACCCGAAATCCTTTTCTAAATATTTTATGAAATTGTGATTTTCTTTAAATGGGTATTTTAATTTAAGGATAATTTATTGCAATTAAAGTGTGAGTTGTTATTATTTAATGAATTTAAGATGAATTAAGCCCCTATTTGATGAATTACTTTGATTCAAGATGGTACAAGTA
>JBCEWC010011523.1:0-16617 GCA_038996855.1 Solanum aculeatissimum | reverse complement strand
AAAATTCTCTCAATTCTCTTGACCTCCATTGATGAAAGCTTGAAGAAATTTGGGGAAATTCATCTCTCTTGCAATTTTATTCAATTACCTTGATTAAACTCAAGGTATGTGGGTTTGATTCATGGATTCCCTTTCATCCAATGAGTACCCAAGAACCCTCCTCTTTAATTTATGAATTTAAGTTTTCTTTAATTATGGGTTCTTTAATTCTTGAAGTATTTCATGGCTTTGAGTTGTTGGCTATAGAAATTAGGTTATTTAATGCTGATTTAAGTTTGAATTTTATGAAATGCATGGAAATTCTTTAAGGATCAATGTACATGTCCCTTTAATGGTTTAATATGCATGGGTAATTTTACATTATGTTTCTAATTAGAATTTTATCGTGAATTATGTTGAGTTATGTATTGAATTGTGGTTTAAAGTTTAAATCCTCCATTACCCATGCACTTGATTCCTCATTCATGGCATACGCATTGAAGAATGGTTATGATGAAACTCTTGTTAAGGGCATGGACATCTTGTTATGATATGATATGTTAAGATTTGTGATCACATAGTCTCTTGTTATGGCTCTTTGAGCATTATGGGTGCTTGCACCACTTAGATATGTTATGAAGGCTTGATATGATAAGTTATGTAGATGACCTACTCTTATTGCATTGATATGGAAATGATTATGGAAATTCTTGTTGGCTTTTTAGCCTTAGTACGAATATGGATTTGATCATGTTTTGGTTTGGCTAATGATGCATGATTTTGAAAAGAATGTCAACTCTCCATTTCGAAAAGCTTGCATGGATATATATATATATATATGTATTCCTATGGGATGAGGCTTAGTACTGAGGGATTGGAGTTGGGGTGGACTAGCTCCAAGGGTCCATACTCTTTTCCATCAAACCATGTTCCAACATGGGATTTCTCCCTAGATGGGATGACTTGTTTGTTTTCCCATGTTGAAGGGTGATTAGGGACCTACCTGGAAAGTAGTTCGGATCCAAGTAGTAGCTCACTTGGGTCTCCTTCGGTGTCGGTTGAGGTCACATTCCCGCTATGATATGATCTTAGGTTACATTTGATGCATCATGGCATGGCATATTGTTATAATACATTCCTCATGGCTATGTGCATTCCTTTCATATCACTTGTCCCCTTGTCATCTCATTTGGTCATACTATATTGTCGTAAGCATTGCATGCCCACATACTCAATACATATTTTGTGCTAGCCCATATTCTTTATCTACATGTTCTAACCTTGTAAGGACCGGTGACGACTTCTATCTTTCGGCGGACGACGAGTGACATCCTTGGAGTTAATAGCTTGTGGTGAGCCCTTTTTTTCAAGGGCAATAGCTAACTTTGATCTTCCTTGTATTTGTTTATTTTCTTATTTTATGTATTGATGGTGAGCCCTAAACTATGTCGAGGCCCCGCTCTTTCTTATGTAGAGGCTATGTTGGACACACTAAACTCTTGCACGTTGTATTATGCATATTTGGGATGTTATGACTATTGGGATTTGTTTATGGAAATGATGTTCGTTTATGACTATGATTATGTTTATAGGATTGTGAATGTTGGGAATGTACTTATGTGGAAAGTCCCCTAACCCGGTATGCCCTTATAGCTTGAGTCCTACTTACCCGCCCCTTAGAAATACTTGCTATGTGCTATGTGATTCATGTTCATCCCATTCCTGGAAACATCCCCACAGCTTGAGTCCAAAGCCCCGTTTCCCTAGAATTATGTGTTATGTGTTTACTTTCCACACTTTCAAACCGATGATGTGAGTAATGATGTTATGATGGCTTGATCGAGGACTTTCGAGTTCTCCTTCGGCATGTCACATCTAGGACCTCCTATCCGAGTCGTGACACAGTGTTTGGCTAAAGATTTCGCCCATGGTAGGTGTGATAAGATTTGGGAAGAGGGAAAATCTCAGTCCCAGGATTATTGGCCCATTTGAGATTTTGAAGAGAGTTGGTGAGGTTGCCTATGAGTTGTTACTACCACCGATATTATCATTTGTTCATCCTGTCTTTCATGTTTCAATACTCCGCCCGTACATTCCTGATGAGTCCCATGTGATTTCTTATGATTCTGTTAAGTTGGGTCCAAATTTGTCCTTTGAGGAGGAGTCTATAGCTATATTGGAAAGGCAGGTCCCGAGATTTAGATCCAAGGATATACCTTTTGTGACGGTTCAGTGGAAGCACCAATGTGTTGATGAGGTTACTTGTGGATCTATCTTAAGGCTTGGTGATCTAGGTCATAGTCAGAAGCACGAGGTCAGTCTTGATATTATACTAAAAGCGCTATCTTCAGACAGAGTAGAGCAGCCCTTGAAGTGGGAGATGTTATAGTAGGCTTAGGGTGAAGTTTCCCTTGAGTCACGAAAGCCATAAATGAAGACTTTGATTTAGTTTCCTATTCCTCATTAGTGGGTCATAATATCTCGAAGTCGTTAGGAAGTCGCTGAGGTAAGTTCTGATACTCCCAACTCTTTTTCTACTTAGATAGAGTTGGATCTGAAGAGTCATCCTGCAAGGTAAGCCTTTTCACATGTGCGCATTGTTATTAGGGTTATCCCTTGTAGAAATCATTATCCAGGAATGATTATCAAGGATTTTCCACAGGGAGAGCCATATCATTAGTTTCGAGAAATTTGATAACATTGAACCTTGGGAACCTGTAGCTAGGATCAAAATAGAGCCCTTATTTTGAGAAAGTTGGTGGCCACGTGTAAATTATTTCAAGGAAAAGTCGGCTTGATTTGACATTGTTGTTTACTTTGAGGTATTGTTGCCATCTGCAAAAGTAGCTTCAATCAAAGGTTGCACAACTACCAATAAAGACATTTCTCTACTACTCCTTTGAGGTTGGGGAGTGGAAGAAGATTCATCACTAGACTGGACTTTAAGACCTTAGTTGAAAATACATTTCCTCATTCATGGGGATCTAATATATCATGGTCTAGGGGCCTAAGAGAAGGAAGTATCTGAAAACTAGCATTGTGACCAGTCCATCCTCTGGGTCCAAATAACTTAATTTTCTCCTATGAATTATTTGGGTAAATGGAGTGGAACAAAACAAAAATACTGGATGTCATGTTCATGTTGCACATCCGTGAAGCACTTCACTCGCTCAAGAAGACTGCCCGATTCCCCAACCCATTACTCAGTCCTTTCCGATTTGATAGGGATTGCAATCTCGAGAGAGGAAGCAAAGTGGTTCAGGTAGCTCAGTTGGTTAGAAAAAAGTACTGAAAATCCTTGTGTCAGTAGTTCGAATCCACTTCTAAGTAGGTGAAAGGTCCAAACTATAGCTGGGAGTAAGCCAGATTTCAAAGTGAAAGTGAAAGAGCAACGAAGCTCTATCTGTAAATGAATTTTCCTAAATTATTTTATAATAAGAGTTCTTCACTCCTCTCGGGATTCACCAGACTTCGTAGCTTGAGAAAACCTGTCCTTTTCCTTTTCCCTATGCTGAGGCAACACCTACAAATGAATCTATCGATGTTCCTATTGACATACATAAAAATATAGGGATGCCTTTGATGATTCGGATCATCTCAATCAATTTATTTTGGAAGAGAATACTTATGAGCATATATCGTTGAGTTCAAAGCTCCATCTCAAGCAGAAAAGTCCAAAAAAGAGATGTCTACCTTCGTTCTCGCTCAAACTGAAGCTTAGGCTGCTAGCTCAAGTCGCAAGTCAAGCAGTGTAGATCCAGTGATTCATCTGTTTTTCTCTGCAGTAAGAAATTTAATAGGGATTCCAAATCTACCATAACATAAGGAGAGGAGGTAGAGAAATAGCTTGGGTTGACCCTCTTAAGGAAGATTGATCTGGTCGAGGAGAAGTAGATTTATTCAAGTCCAAAGAAAGTTTGAAAGTCTCAATTCAATGTTGCGGTTGATGACCATAGCAATAATCAAAGTCATTAGTGGGAAGCCTAAAGGAGGTGGCTTATTTTGTTGAACGCCTATCGCATCCTAGCATGACATATTTGTATCCCCTGATAATTATCATTCATATTCGATATCATGAATAGGTATGCCTGTCAATAATTTCTATATGTGAGATGGAGAGTAACATTTTTTTAGAGCTATTAACATAAAGAATCATGGGAAAACTCAATAAAAATGGGCACATCGATGGATCAGCCAGAACGATCAAGTTCACTCCTTCTAGAGGAAGGGATTCATGTATTGATGGTTTGCCTTAGATTCTATATCCCTCACTCGATAGATCTTATTTGTTAGATTGAATTCCTTATTGCTTTAAATGAGCTACATGACTCAAGTAGTTTGTCTCTAGAACCTTCACTTCCCATATCAAGCTTAGAAATCCGATATTTTTAATTAAAAAAGAAAGATTTTAGCAATTCTCATCATGGAAGGGGTCCCATCGAACATCCAATTCATGAATAGAGGGTTCATAAACAGATAGTCTTGACATTCCTTAGAAAGTAAAACGAGAGGATTTGCAAGAAAAAGTCGAATAAACTGACTTATGAGAAAAATTTGTGGAAGAGTGATACCAAGGAAGGATATTTCATTTAATAAAGAAGTTGATTTTCAAACTCACTTAAGACCATTCGTGATCCCCACTTCACTTCTATTCCATTCCTTTCATCATATAATAATAATAGCCATACAGTCAAATAGTTGAGTTAGATGAGGGATAAAGGTCGAACTATCAAAGAGGTTTGTTACCAAAGAATTAGGAATTATAACATTCATAAAATTAAAAAAACCCAATATAGGAACTTCAACTAAGAATGAAGGAGAATAAGCAAAATTACTTAAGTAAGTTACTCGATTCTTTTTTTGGTATCTGCTCTGCTAGAGAGGTTGTCTGGGAAAGGGAGAACCTTTCTAGAAATACATATTCCATATCCAAAATGCTCAGAATAAACCTTCAATATACAATTGATCTTAGGTTGTAACTTGATCATGAGAAATATTTTTGATATTGCACCCGTAAAGTATGGAAAGTGCCAAACATAGGGAACTACTCGGGGAAGATTTAGGAACAGGAACAAAGAGAAGTGAGAACCACTTAAATGAAGGAATCGATTGCATTCTGTCCTTTGTTCCCCAGAGCAACTGGGGATCAAAAAGAACTAAATTTGATGACTTATAAAGGGAAACACAAAGTAAGAGCATGTTATTGGAGACGTTGGTGATCTTTCGAGCCGAGAGATAAGGGATTGAAATTTATTAGACTGGACATGTCTTCTCTACAATATCAGGGAAATGAGAAAAATTTCATTCTCCCTCTTCTTCAATTTTACAACTAGAATAAGGAACCTTAGAGTTTACCCTACGTGTCGACAAAAAAAATTAAGATTTGAGAGGAGCTGAAATCTACTTGACTCTAAGTAGAGGACCACCAGCTAGAAGATCAAAAAGATTTTTATGAAATGTCCTACTAGCTTTCTGATCAATCAATCCCCTATTTTAGGGACATCTATGTTAGGTAGGATCAGGGATCACTGATTAGTCGAATGAGCCTATATCTCTGGCCTATCATTTGTTGGTCGATCCGAAAGACATTCAGAAGGCTCATTCCCAAACCCTGTACGGTGGGGAAGGAGGGACTTTGTTAAAAATGGTTTGTCTAAGCACGAGGATTTTAAGAAACCTTTATATTTCCCTTCCTTGCTCTATTATGGATGTTCCTATGGGAAAGGCTATTCTAGGGTGTGTGGTCAATGGCTTGGGAGCACCTATTGATGGAAGGGGGGCTCTAAGAGATCACGAGTGAAGACGTGTTGAAGTGGTTTATCAATAATACACAAGAAAAAGTACTTTGAATTGTTGACTAACCGTTAGAGATGGATTAGAACCAATAGTTCATTACTTAATGGATCTTTTTGTTCTAATACGGGAGAGGTAGGATTCAAACCTGTGTAGAAAAACTTCAATAGATTTACTGTTTGCCACTTTTGACCACTCCCACAAGAATATCATAAAGGTTCTCTTCGGTCTTCCTAAAAAGACAGCTTTAGAGTGCAAGTAAAACTCATGAAAGGAAAGTAATCTCGTGCACATGGTTTAGCGATTTATTGTGCTCTGTGATCTTATTCTTCTCCAAAACCTAATGCTTCATCTTCTTCTTTAGCTTAGTAGGACTTCAAAATGCTATTGCATGAAAGATTTCCTTATTTTATTGCAAGGGATGATCAAGTGACTCCTCTAATGGTATTTTCTTATGGCACAAGAGAAAAATTTCCAATTAACAATATTGATTCTGGTAAGAAAAAGCTACCTGAAAAAAAGGAAGCAAAGTGCACCTTGAATTGAACTCAACAAATTATGTTTTGCTAGAGAGATGTTTTTTAAAAGATTCTCCATTGGTAATTCAAAAATAAAAAGAATTTAAATAAAGGCACATACATGGGAAGCCCCTCCCCCTCTTTCTTAGAATTTAACATTGTTGATGCATTTTGTATCTTGTTTTCCCACTTTTCATTAAGGGTGATTCAAACCAGGAGAGGATCTTTCACCTTTAAGGTTATAGCACCAGTACTTGAACACTTACTCTTACTTCCCTTGAAGGTTAAGTTAGTATACCATGAACTCTATTCCACATATTTTAGATATTGTGGCATCAGTTATCTAACTATATTCTATTGTCGGTTGACACTATTTTGGAAAACTTTGATTTTGGGTGAGACATCTTATGATATCATGATGCACCAATTCCTACTCTTATAACGTAAAAGGTGGTCAACCATTCGTCAAGTCTTGTAGACATATACCATATCATGGGTTGTGGGCTACTCTGAAAGAAATGAAAGTTAGAGGGCTAAATAGAGAAATTCTCTTCCTATGTAGTGCTAAGAAGCAAGTTTTGATAGTTTATGGTGAAATAGGACAAAATAAAAAAGGGCTATGTCAATAATAGTTTTAGTAGTTCATGAGGCTAATTATGACCTAGATAGTGGATTTATGTTCACTCTAGCACTATCTAACCTCGTTCTCATGCCAAGCTTTCTTTCTTTCTGGAGAGTCCAATTACAAAGAAAAGAGAAGGTTGGTCCCATCCCATGTGTTAGGTGCTTAGCTGAAGGGGGAAGTCCAAAGCTTAATAAGACATCTTTGCTAGCAAAGTTGAGGCAAGAGCAAGGGTTGAAAGAGAGAGTGGTCTTAGTTGGAGATGGGATTGCATGTGTTTATGGATTAAATTAGATTAAAGTTGTGGAAATTGTTGAATTTTCCAGCGGTGTGAAAGGATTATTACCCTTGAATCTTGAAAATGAGAATATTCAAGTACCTAAAAGAGCTAGCTATATCAAAGTCAATATGTTAGAGTTGAGTCGGATAGCTTCTGATATATTATGGTTTGTTACTTATGGAAAAGTGAATACATCTACATGATGAAATGATATAGTCCAAAATACATGATCCGATTTGATAGGCTACCCCACAAAAAGGAAAGAGTTTACCAACAGCATAACATCTCATACTTGTGTGTAGTGCATGGTCCTATGTCTCCCAAATGATATTAGTACGGATGCTCATCTAATGTGAAATCAATGAGTAGATCTTACTTCCCCTTCTCCATACCATAGACGAAAGGGATAGCGTATCTACAGAAGAGAGAGTATGGGCCCTTTCCCAACATTAAGTTTAGACGCGGCTCAAATGCCATTATGCTATAGGTTGTGTTAACCATTCTTCTTTGACAGAAAGCAAACTTTATTTCCATGATAACATTTGTGACTATAAATGGCAGGGTGGTAAGCTCTTTATTAACAATAGTGGGCTATTCATAGTAAAAAGCTACTAGACTATATGAATTCCAATTGAACTTCAACTTCTACTTAGTTGATTAATTCAGGGGTTGTGCTGGAACATAATGTTGGATGATCTCTATTTCCATATGGTAATTGAAGGCAAATAGGAGCAAACTAGGTGCAATTCAATCCTTATTCCTAGAAATGATTCCAAAAAAACCAAAACCTTACTAGATTGAGACCTATTGCTATTGATTTATTATCTAGTTTGAGAAATATTAATCTAAAAGAGAGGTTTTGCATGGCTTTAGAAATCTTGAATTTTTCACAATATGCTATTCGAAAGAAAAGGGAATGTCTTGACTATCCCACCTAGCCAAGCCAGAAAAATAGATTAGATATAAATTAGATAAAATAAATTAGTTGAAAAAAGGGAAAAGGAATACTTAAGTTGATTCTAAGATGTATGGTTGACTTCCACCATGTCAAGGTTACACTCTACAGCTGAGTTATATTCGTTCCCCTCCCCATCAAGAAATAGAACTAACTAATCCTAAGTAAAAGGGTCGATAAACTCAACGCCACTATTCTTGAACTACTTGGATCCAGGCCTTCTTTTCTGTGACTTTGGCTTTCACCAACAGTAAACTATTAAGGATCATATCCCGCACATATTTTACATTATAGGCTGCATCTAATTCCGCTTTTTCTTTTGGGAGATCAAACAGAGCTCGATTAGTTTCTGCTAGACAAGATATAAAGAACATAACTAATATAGGAAACAAGGGAATACTACACTATATCTGATTTTGCACCATGATATTTTGGGCGCAGGAAACCCTCTACCATCTATCCCATTGCATTCCTTTGTCTTATATTGTACTTTGCCATATCAGACTAGATAGATCTATTGAGTGGGAGAAAAAGAGAAAAAGCTAATTAGATATTCTTTTTATATTGATTGGGATCCCCATTCATTCTTAGATTTCTGTCACTATGGACTTATTGTCCCTACCTAACTACATGTTAGTGGTTTAGGGAGCGCGATTGCTAGAGTACGAGAGAATTCAGAATAATGATTTCAGCAAGAGCAGCCAGATGAATTACTATAGTGAGTCTAGTGACTACTAGAGTAGAGTTAGTGATCCTGACTTAGTGAGTCCTTTCTTCCGTGATGAACTTTTGGCACCCGTACACATTAATTTGAATTGATTCTTTTGAAAAGCTAGTTCCGTAGCATTAGAAGCTTAAATCCAAAAAGGAGTTAAATCTCTTTCTTAGAAAAGAAATTATGTTACTTTTTTTGATCCCATGCTATCTATTAGTTAACAACCAACAAAATCTAGACTTCTTCACTACTCATATAGGCTTGATGGAGTTAAGTTTATTGAGGGAATAACTTTGTCTGACCAAAAACAAAATCTTTCTTTGAATTTTTAGTCATTCCTTTCTTTCTAAATTAGCAGAATCGTGGGACATCAAAAGAAATAAGTTGATTGTTGGTTTTTATTCCTCATTCTCATATAGATTAACTTGGTTTGTTCCATCTTGGGAGTTGGAGTTGGAGTTGGAGTTGGATATGCAGGCCAAATATTCTAACCTTTTTTAGGCTTCAGGTACTACTCTTTTCTTTATGTTCAAGGATAAACATTATTTTTAGTAGTGAATGATGTAATGACTTGGTTTGTAATTTTTGGCCTTATCTGTGAAAATTACTATTTTACCCTTTTGTACGTTGCTTTGGGCCTATTTTGAACTATTTGAATGATTGAAATAGAAACTCAAAGATTTAAAATAGAAAATATGAGTTTTGACACTTTTTGGAAGCTTAAGTTATTAAAAAGTGAGTTTTGTACTACTATGAGTTTTTGATGTCGAATTGGGGATCCATCAATTTTGTTAGCTCCGGATGAAACTGAACTATGAGAAGTTACAAAACTGAATTTGGAGTAAAATTGAGGGTTTTAGGCCAAAATGTATGGTTTTAGTTGTTTTAGGAACTAAAGTTTGACTTTGGTCAACATTAGAAGTTCGAAAAATCAGATCAGAGTACCAAGAGTTCCAGTAGTTCAGGATGGTGAAACTAACAATAGAAATGGTCTCAGAATAATTTTTAGAGTTGCCTAAGGTAGTTTTGGTAGTCTAAATTTTAAACTAGTTTTATTGATTTGAATTGGTAAATGTGGTAAGAAGGCCTTAAAACTGATTTTCGATGACTCCGTTGAGTCCAGATCACTATTTTTTGTATGGATAAATATAAAGTTTGTGAAATTTTGATTTTGAATGAGTTTTGAGGGTCCCTTCTGAGTAAGGAATTGTACTTGTTTGGTTAATTTTTTATTATATCTAGTGCAGGTGTTTTTCTTCTCCAAGTTCGCGAAGGTCTGGGTCTTGTTACCCTTCACGTTTGTGGGATGAGCTATGTATTCGCATAACACATACGTGTGTAACCCTTCCCTACTGCTAATACTCAGCATTCGCAGGATGGGCTCCGCATCGCAGAGGTCTTTTTGGTCTGTATCCTCCGTGTTTGCGGAACCCCATCTGCAATCGCGGAGTAGTTTTTATACCTAGATAGTTTTAAACTCGTGAAACACCATTGTTAGCAATTATCACGAACCTTAAACTTTTTGGGGCGACTTTGGAAGAATATTTTCGAAGGATTTTGCTGGGTAACTATTTTTAACATTATATTAACCATTTTTATTAAACTTTATCTTGATTTCATCCTAAAACTTATGATTTTCAATGTCCAAAATTGGAGATTTTTAGGCTATGATTTCTAAACTTTGAATGATGATTTGTCCTTCGATCTAAGCTTGATTTTAGTGGAATTTTCACTCATGAACTCCATTTTTCGTGTAGAACTTGATTTTAAAGTCAATTTTAAAATTTGAGACTTCCAAATTTTAGCCCTAAAATTAACCATTTTTCCCCTAAGCCTAATTTATGCAAATATATATATCAAAATACTCCTCTTGATTCGTGGGATCTAATTTTGATAGTTTT
The DNA here is from genome assembly GCA_038996855.1 of Solanum aculeatissimum. NCBI lineage: Eukaryota > Viridiplantae > Streptophyta > Magnoliopsida > Solanales > Solanaceae > Solanum > Solanum aculeatissimum. The sequence continues at coordinate 5,854 of JBCEWC010011523.1, read as the reverse complement.
TGGTCGTATGGAGGATCGTTTAAAGGATTGAGTTGATTGAAAGTTTGTCCAAGTGTAATTTCGGCACTAAGGTAGGTTCGGCTAACCTTATTGAGATTGAATTTGAGTTGTTGAGTATGTTATAAGGTAGTTGAATATGTAGATTGATACATGAGTAGATAGTTTGATAGGTTAGTATCATGACATATATGAAGATCTAGTCATGGTGAAATATGAGTAGATTGTGATCTTATCGATAAATTGAGTTGAATTCTCGTGATTTGATGCACTTTGGACATAATCATGACAATATGAGATCTTGAACACCTTTGAAAAGCTTAAGTGTAATTTTGGCAATGTTTATCACACATTTGAAAATTTTGAGTATATTTTGTGACTTGCGGAGTCTAGATTTATTGGAAATTGGATATTGATGAAAAAGAGATGTTAGATGGTCCAGTGATGAAAATATGGTATTAAATGATGTATTGGGCATATCCTGGTAATGTCATGGCCATTGTCCACATATATAGCTACTTATGAGTCATCACTTATATACTTAATTGTTATATTGGTATGCATTGAGCTTATACTTTATTATTGCATTGTTATGCACTGAGGTATACTCTATTGTTGCATTGGTATTCATTGAGCTTATACTTTATTGTTGCATTGGCATGCCCTGAACTTATACTTAATTGTTGCATTGATATGCACTGAGATATACTTTATTGTTGCATTGGTATGCATTGAGCTTATAATTAGTTATTGCAGAGGTATGCATATATCTTACCCTATTATTGCATTGATATGTACTAAGCTTATACTTTATTGTTGCACTGGCATACACTGAGTTTATACTTAATTGTTCGATTGCTATGTACTGAGATATACTTTATTGTTGCATTGGTATGCACTGAGCTTATACTTAGTTGTTCCATTGGTATGCACATATCTAACCCTGTTGTTGCATTGGTATGCACATTTCTTACTTATATATGTTGGCATTAGCATGTACATATCATATATTGTATCTGTACCACCAAAAGCCTGCGACGTCTCAAGACACATCAGTTTATGGTATGTGACGCCTTGACTTATTTGAGTACATAACCTGTGATGCCCTCGGGTTCTATCTAGCAGTTTTGGCTCAATAGATATGTATATCGGCCCTGCGACAATCGTGATTCTACCTCATTCATGGTCTGCAACACCATTGCAGTCATACACTTCACATGTATTGTATCATGGACTATTTTCTATTGTTATAATCATTTTGTTCATGTGGGAGAACATATAAGGAGTATGATATATTTTTTATTGGGTATAACCTTTTTGATGCAGGTGTTAGATTATTCGTTATTTCATACTTTTTTGATTTCTCTTACCCAGTCTGTTGAACCTATTGGATACATTTTGGTATACTCACCCCTACTTTATTTCTTCCATGTAGATTGAGCACAGGGACCTACACAGGGTAGTTGATTCACTCTTTTTGAGCATTACCTAGATCCATCCAGATCTTACTGGTGAAGCTCAAACTTCAAGTTGTCGTAGATATTTTGTAACAACCCAAAACTTCCTAAACCTTGTAATGTTGTTTGAGGTCCGATTTGAATCTATCTTTGTTGGCTTAGAGTTTCCCGAGTCTCTCTTGCATGATCGTCTTGGAAGAAATCGTATTGGCTAAGTTTTGTTTGACATCTTGTGAAAGTATTGAATTTAAATGGCCATATCTCTTAGTACAGAATGAACTGTGTGGGCCACGACCTATCAAATTGAATCTCTTGGATTTATCTTCCCAACGCACTTAGTTTCACTAAATTCAAAGTTCGAATATGGAAGTTATGGCTTTCATAGTGGGACTGCCTGTGCAGAGAAGCATTCTGGAAAAGGGAAGAAAATTGTTGGCTAAGGCACTGCCTCACGGTGGAACTCACGGTCCATGTGGAGGATCAAGACCCGTGAACCTTGTCCGTGTGAGTTCCAGTGAGCAGTCAAGACTCTAGGCCAAGACTCTGAGCCAAGTAAGTCTCCACGGATCAGCTCATGGTCCGTGTGAGGACTCACGACTCGTAAGCCTCGCCCGTGTGGAATTATAGTGAGCTATCAAGGATCTGTGCTATGGCCCTGAGCCAAGGGAGGCTCCATGGACTAACTTATGGTCCGTGTGAAGCCTCATGGCTCGTGTTCGTTGTCGTGTATTTGTGTAAGGATAATGTTGCTAAGTATGGAATTTTTGTGGGCAAAGTTGTTCCAAGTGTGACTTCATAGAAGGGTCTCACGGACCGTGTGACCTCTCACGGTCCAAGTAGTTGACCGTATGGGAGACGTTTCAAATTTTCCTATCCGTTGACAAATTAAAGCTCGTCGTCAAGTGATGCCTCACGACAAGGCTTACGGATCTTGAGTCACTACACGGTCCGTGTAGTGCACTTCGTCAATGATAATTTCCAGTTTTCTTCCTCATTTTATTAATGGTTTAATTATAATTTTTAACTAATCCTAAGGTCATTTTAGCATTTTTAAACCCTCCTAAACCCCTGATTTAACCCTATTCACTCCTATTCAATTCAATTTCTTCAATCTCCTCAATTTCCCTCAAATTGTTCTCCATCTCCATTGAAGACTAGCTTTGGAATCAAGGGGGAATTCAATTCTTCTTCAAATTCTTCTTTTTCTTCTTGATTAACTTAAGGTATGTGGGATTGATTCATAGTTCTCCTTTCAATCATGAAGACCCAAAATCCTTTTCTTCAATTTTGATGAATTGTGTTCTCTTTGAAATTGGGTCTTTTAATTTATGGATGATTTAATTTAATTGAGTTGTGGGTTTTACTTTAATGTTGGTTTTAAGGTGATTTAAATTCAATTATTAAGTTTTGCATTGGAATTATGAAGATTTGAATATGCATGGTCCCTTGAAAGCTTGTTCAAGCATGGGCATTTTAATTATGATTTAGATTAGAATTTTCTCATGGATTCCAATTGAATTTTATATTGTGTTGTTGAATTAAGATTGAATGTCTATTTCCCATGCATTCATCTCATCATTCATGACATATGCATACATGGAAGGTTTGAATTGATGAAACTCTTGATATGATTTGACTTGATTTTTGGTAAGACATGGGAATTGACTAGAATGTGATCACATCTTGTCTTGATATGACCTTATGAGCATTTTGGGTGTTTACACCACCTTTTAATTTTAGAATGATCTACTCCTATGCATTGGCTTATGGAAATGGTTTTTTTGCAACTCTTGTTTGGCCTTTAAGCCTAATTATGGAAAAGACTTGAAATACGATTTAGCTTTAGCCTAACTTTGCATTGTATGGATTTAAAGTATTGAACCTCCATTTTGAAGCTTGTATATGTATATGTATTCCCGTGGGATGAGACTTAGTACCAAGGGATTGGAGTCAGGGTGGACTATCTCCAAGGGTCCATACTCTTTTCCGTCAAATAATGTGCCAACATGGGTTATCTCCCTAGATGGGATTTACTTGTATCCCCATTTTAAGGGTTGACCTGGGATCTACCTAGCAAGTAGTCCAATTCCAAGTAGTAGCTCGCTTGGTCTTTCATGTTATCGGTTGAGGTCGCATCCCCGCTATGATATGTAGATTTGCATTCATGCATCATGGTACATCATGACATATTGTTATGATATTCTCTCCTTACTTATATATATTCCTTCTATATGTATATGTGCCCTTGTCATCTAGCTTGTTTAGTAGGTTCATATTCATGTGTGTCGCATGCCCACATACTCAGTGCATGATATGTGCTAACCCATTGTCACGACCCGGAAGTGGGGCCTAGATGTGACGTAGCGAAGGAGAACTCGAAAGTCCTCGATTAAGCCATCATAGAATCATTACTCACATCATCAGTTTGGGAGCGCGGAAAAGTAAACAAATAGCACATATTTCTAGGGAAAATGGAGATTTGGACTCAAGCTATGAGAATGTTGTCGGGAATGGGAGGAACATGGATCACATAGCACATAACAAGTATTTCTAAGGGGCAGGTAAGTAGGACTCAAGCTATGGGGGCATACCGGGTTAGGGTACTTTCCACATAAGTACATTCTCAACATTCACAAATCCAATACATAATCATAAGCATAATTGGAACTTCATCCTCATAACCCAATCTCAATAGCCATAATATCTCAATAAAATATAATACATCATATAAGAGTTTAACATGTCCAATATAGCCTCTACATAAGATAGAGTGGGGCCTCGACATAATCCGGCCTCACCCTCAAGTCACAAAGTAGGAAAATAAAATGATACAAGGAAGATAGAAATTAGCTATTGCCCTTGAACAAAAGGGCTCACCACAAGAAAATAGCTTTGAAGATTTCACTCGTCGTCCAACGGAAGATAGAGGTCATCACCGATCCCTACATGATTAGAACATGTAGACAAAGAGTATGGTCTAGCACATAATATGCACTAAGTATGTGGGTATGCAATGCATATGACATAATAATATGACCAAGCGGTATGACAAGGGGACAAGTGATACGAAAGGAGTGCATGTAGCCAAAAGATGAGTATATCATAATAATATTGTAACAACCCAAATATTTTAGAACTTCATAATGGTTGGTCAAGGTTAGTGTTGAACTCATCATGGTTGAACTTTGGTAGTCATGGGTTGCATTTAAGTGGCCATATCCAAAGGAAGTATTTTGGTGGAAGGTTGTAAGGCCGGTTAGGTAGCATAGACTTTGAAAAGCCATACCTCTTGGTACGAGATTAACAGTGTAGGCTATTATATATTAAATCAAATCTCTTTGAGTTATCTTCGTAACGCAACTATTGTTACTCAATTCAGAGTTTGGATGTAGAAGCTATGGCCCTTACAGTGAGACTGCCTGTATTCAGAAGTATGCTAGAAAAAGGATTCGAAATGGAGTCAAATGAGGGACCACGGACCGTTTGGTGGTTCATGGTCCATGGTATGTCCCGTGAGTTGTTCTAGTGAGCTCCCTTGGATCTTGGACCAAGCACCGGACCAAGTGGAACTCCACAGACCACTACACGGTCTGTGTGAGCTTTCACGGCCCGTGAAGGGCCCTATGAAGTGATCCAGGGTGTTGGTCAAGGCTTGGGGCTGGACTCCGGATAAAGTGATGCTCCACGGACCAGTACATGATCCGTGTGCAGCTACACGGTTCGTGAGGATCCTCATGAGTTGATCCAGAAAGTCTCCCGAGATTTCAAGCCAAAGCCGAGAGCAAGTGATGTCTCACAGATAGGTTCATGGTCTGTGAGCCTCTAAACGGCCCATGGGCAGCCTTCCACGAGGCCCTATTTCTGTGATCCTATCTGTTTCATTAATGGTTAATTAATAATTTGGTTTAATCCCATGCCCCTTTTAGCCTTTCTAAAGTCTCCCTTGTTTATAGCTTTCCTAGTTAGATTGCATGGAGAGGAGTCCTCTCTTAGTCATATAGCTTATAGGATTGCATCTTGTATCTAATGGGGATAAGTTGGACAGCTTTTGGTAACTCGACGACTTATGTACCACCTTAGGTGGAGGTCAGGTTTCGCCCCCCTCCTTTTGTATATTTTTTAGGTTTATTTATAATAAAGCTTGGGGGTGCTGCTCAACCCCTGGCCGTCCAAGAGGTGGGGCCCCTCTTGGCGTAGGCCCGATTCCCATAAAAAAAACACTCTTCAAACCATAAAGCCTGGGGGTGTTACTTAGCCCCTGACCCCCTACAGGGTCTTTAAAAATTAAAAAAAAAAACTCTTCAAACCTCACCATACTTTTCTCAATCCTCTTGACCTCCATTGATGAAAGCTTGAAGAAATTTGGGGAAAATCATCTTTCTTGAAAAATCATCCAATTC